>JANHGC010005605.1:585303-601730 GCA_027560395.1 Boaedon fuliginosus | reverse complement strand
TTATTTATTTATTTATTTATTTATTTATTTTATTAAATTTATACCCCGCCTCATTTCCCCTGTTAGGGGGAACTCTTGGCAGCTTAAATCAGTAAAAAACATACAGTTCCATAATTAAAAACAACAGCAATCCAGCCACTCACAATCATCTAGAGGGTAGTTGTTAATTCCAGGCCCTCCGCCACAGCCAGGTCTTTACTGCTTTGCGGAAGGTCAACAAAGTAGGGGTGATCCTAATCTCAGCGGGTAGCTCGTTCCAGAGGGTCGGCGCTGCCACAGAGAAGGCCTTAGCACGGGGGCCCGCCTGCCGACATTGTTTGGCTGACGGGACCCTAAGTAGGCCAACTCTGTGGGATCTTACTGGGTAAAATTTTACAGCTTTCCAAAATCTTTTGAGAAAATAGATCATGACAATCAATGAAATTTCTCTTTATCTTTTCTCTTCCTGCCATGGATACATACTTCCACAGATAAAGTAATTCCATGGCTGTCAGGCATGTGTATGTAAATAAAGAGAGCTTTTGAGGAAAGTTGTGTTAACATATCAGTTATGGCAGTTATAACTGATGGTTATATTAAATTGCATAAAGACATTTCAGAGTATAGTATAAGCATCAATTTTATTTGATTCTTTATACAATTCTTATATTGTATTCCGTCATAGACTTCCTTTTGATTTCAAATGATAGTAAAAGTTCAACTTAATTCTTGTGCTTCAAACACTCAAGAAATTGGAAAATAAGATCAAGATCAAACATGTAGTGCCACAGAAGATATAAAAACTTGGCTCAGGCTCTTAAGCTTTTATTATTGATTTAGAAGTCAGGGTCTTTTCTTTCATAGTTTGTATTTGTCTTTCAGATCAACCCTGGGTTAAAGAAAGATGCATTTTAGCAAATACAAAGAGCAGCAACTAACCTGTATTCTTGGTAGAATTGGGTCTATATATATCGGTACAAGATACAGTACAAGATGTAATGCTTCCTCAAAATTTGCTTTCTCAAAATTTCTACACAGAGTAGTAATTAAGTAGGGAGAGATCCACAGATTCAATCAATAATTTCTTTCCATAGATAAGTTTGATAGATTTCTATCTCTTAATGTTAACATAATGGCATAATTCACAATATTGAAATATGGAGGTTTTTCCTACTGAATTTGCATGGTTTTTGTGATGGTAAAATAAGAACATGAGAAACTGCTACAAATCAATGTTCATATTTTCTGTTTTCATATTAATCCTCTACTTGTTTATGCAATAGATGCATAGGTGCAAAGTGAATTACTGTACTTGCATTTGTTCTTTAGAGTTTTTCCTGTGTTGAAAGAAATTTATTGCAGAGCATTATTAGTAGCAATAAAAAAGTCTAATTCAGATACATCCAACTTTATAAGCAATTAAACTTTTCATTTAATTGAATTAATTTCTGTTTGAATTAGATTTTGTACATTTAAAAGCAAAAAAATGTTCTGTAATTATAGCAGCCTCTTCAATATCCAAGGCAATGGATATACACAGTACATTGACCATTGCCGGATACATTGTTTTTATTTAAAATATTGTCTCTGGATGTTCATCTCTAAAAATAGTTGAAAGAATTAACATTGCAAAGAGTTGTTTGAAAATCTGATAAAATGACTTGATACAGCATCCGAACAGTCAGAGTATTTTTCTCAAAAAATAATTTAAACTTTTACAAAATTACCTTATGTTCTGATGAATTTTATAAGAGATATAGATTTGAACTGGGTAGGATTAAAAAAGGAAAGAATTAATAATGTCATCCTTGGCAATATTTACATAAGAAGTAATACGTAATCCTGGGGTTGTATAGGTCTTAAAGGCATTTCCTCCATCTTTTTTTAATGACATTTCAATTCTGCTTTTATTTTTTCACTCTGGTTTAATTCTGACTTTCATCGTATTTATTTTTATGGTTCTATTGTTTGTATCTGTGAGTTGGGCAATGTTTAAATTTGTAAAGAATGAATAAGTAAAATTATGCAACAAAGATGTACTTGCAATTAAAGATTGTAATTGAAGTAATCGTAGATAAAGGATTTTGAGTGTTGAAAAGTTTTTGTTTTCTCTTAGATAAAGTGACATCTTAGGAAGAGGCTTCTGATCTATCATAAAGAGAGTCATATTAGTCTATGACAGAAAAAGCAATTATTTTGGGTGTTGTGAAGAAGTACAGTGTTTTCCCCAAAATGCGACCTATCCCAAAAGTAAGTTCTAGCTTGATTGTGTACCCAATATAAGCCCTACCCCAAAAATAAACCCTAATTAAGCCAGCTGGCCACAGAAGAAGTTCCTGAAGGTCCCTGACAGCAAAAAGGAGGCCTGGGGTGACATGTGCAAGTGAGGTGAGTCAGTGGATAACATCCCCCCAGAAAATAAGATCTAGTGCCTTTTTTGGTGGCAAAAAAATATAAGACCTGGTCTTATTTTCAGGGAAGCACAGTATCAGGTGCATTTTGGCACAGTCCTTTGTGGACAAGGAATACTTTAATTATTACTTCAGTTAATATGTAAAACTATTTAAAAATCTATATGAGAGATGCATAGAAATAATATTATTCTAATATATAATTGATATTTGGTTGCAGCAATATCTGCGAGGAAACAGAGGAGGCAAGGGAGGTTTCACTGATATCAGCAAAGTTTTAACCTCCCATTAAAAGTCCCATTCATTTTCTACATCTGTGATACTTGCATTTTGTAACAATAATGAACTTCTAACAGCAAGTTTGGTGTAGTGGTTAAGACATTAGGCCAGAAACCTGGAGACTATGACTTCTAGTCTCACTTTAGCTGGGTGACCTTGGGCTAGTCATTCCCAGTTCTGGGAAGGAGACAAGGGCAAAACATTTCTGAAAAGCCTTGCAAATTATCCAGGCAGTCATCAAGAGATTAAAAAAATACTGACTGAAGGCACAAACAAATGCAGCTTGTAATTTTGATTTAAAATTACATGAAATAGAAGCTCTGAAGTATATCACCTCAATTATAAATAACAGGCATTTTTAACCTGCAGTTTGCTAACACTATGACATCATGAGTTAATTTCTGTGACCCCATTAATAATTTCATTGGGGTTAGAGTTGGAAAAGGAATAAATCTTTGATCATTTTAATCTACCTATCAAATAAAGAAACAATATTAGCCTATAATTTAATTAAAGAAATTTTTCATTGGAAATAACACAGATTTAAAACATCATTTTAATATGAAGGATGAACTTGCTTAGTTTTGCATTATTTCTGACATTTTATTCTATTTTATATATTTTGGGAATAGACATTCTCATTTATCATTCACATCTGTTAGTGCTAGCTGGCCTATGCACGTACAAAGCAGGATGATTTGTCAGAACTCACTCTGAGTTTTCCTCTTCAGTTTGCTCCCTCAGCTTCTGAAAATGATCCAGCTTTGAGTGAACAAGCCATCTGGATGCATCTGTAAAGCCAGAACCCAGACAGAGAAGGGGGAGATTTGGCAGAAATCCTGTTTGAATGCATAAACTACTATGCTAGATATGTTAGATTTTCAAGCCATTATTGAAATATCAACAGTGTCATATGTCTGTCCCTGTTTGTTCCATACATATGGAGAATTGGAAGTATTGCTAAAAATATAAAAATATTCTCCAACTATGATGAGTTTTAGAGTCCCTGAAGCACCCAATCTATAATTGATTTTTATAGTCCCTGAGTATACAACCCTGTGAATGTTTTCTGCCCTGATTTTATTTACAATCCCAGTAAATATTAATCGGGTTGCCATTTTAATTCATACAGTTAGAAAATGCTGACACATGTAAATTGTGCACTCATTATAGAGAAGATGACCTAGATTACCAGTTTAGGATGAATTTCACAACCCAATGATGAAATTAATTAATCAGAAAGTCTTATTCCATGTTTATTGGATTTTTCAAATAAAATGCCATCATTTTTGTATTAGTTTAGTATTGCAATATATCTGAATACTCTTTGTCTGATATGATTTGATCTTGCATCATCATGTAAAATAAGTTATGAACATATTAATACAATACTGATCAAGAAAGGTAAATGTACAAAATTGACAAAAAGAATATTCCTCGGAAAGAAATAAACACTTCTCATGTTAAAATGGGCATGAGTGCTTTTACAATTTCTAGAAATATCTTTAAACATGACTAGATAGATGACTAGACTATGTTTCCAAATGCTTAATAACATGTTAAAGAAGTCCATTTAATGCTTTAATAATATGTTAAAGAAATTTGTTACTTCTTCATTAAGATTATATAGAATATTAATATTTTAGTTTCATTTTCTCTTATGCTTTAAGAGCCTATTTAATTATTTAATTTTTTAAATTAAATAAAATTAAAATCAAATAAGTAAATAAATAAAATGTTGTTGTCTATGTATAAAGGTAAAGGTAGAGGTTCCACTCACACATAGGTGCTAGTCAGTTCCCGACTCTAAGGGAGGTGCTCATCTCTGTTTCAAAGCCGAAGAGCCAGCGCTGTCCAAAGACGTCTCCATGGTCATGTGGCCAGCATGACTATCTACCGAAGGCGCATGGAATGCTGTTACCTTCCCACCAAAGGGAAGGTAACCTATTTTTCTACTTGGATTTTTACATGCTTTTGAACTGCTAGGTTGGCAGAAGCTGGGACAAGTAACGACTCCGTTATGTGGCATTAGGGATTCGAACTGACAAACTGCTGACCTTTCTGATTGACAAGCTCAGCGTCTTACCCACTGAGCCACTGCATCCCTTTGTCTATATATCGATTTGTATATATGCCTGTATGTGTACATGTAGAAAGAAAGTGATATAGAGAGCCATTGGACAAATGTAGACGAGCAGAAGATATATATATATTTTTAATGATCTTATGGTGTTCATATCTAAATAAAATTCAATCACTTCAAATTTGCTTGCAAATGTCATGGTATCATGACCTATAATTTGAGAATAATGTAGATGAAAATTAAAGGGCTTCCCCTTCTCTTTTCAAGTTATTCTTACTGAGTTTAGCAGAACTTTAAGTAAATTAGCAATTTTAGAAGGTTCTACTATGTAAATATAGTGTTTCCTTAGCAATTTTCAAGGTAGAGAAAAGAGGCTACTGCTTTTTACCATTCAAAAATTAATAAAGCCAAGAAAAAGTTTAAGGGAAATGAACTTTAGCCCATTCCAAGCTAAACATTTGTGCTTCCCACTGTTCTTTAAATAGTTTGCAGTATAAGCAATGAAGAATGAATGAAGAACTTTGAAAAGAAAGATGTTTTGTCTCATTACATTTTAAGAAAAGACAAAAGAATACTCCTTTGTGCCTTTTGAATGATTTTTATTGCTTTACCTAGCTTAAGGTAAGAATAATAAACGTATGTGCTTCATTCTATTACTCCATGCATGAACAGCAATTATATTGCAAGGAATGACATAAACTGACAAGACAAATGATAGCTGTTTGTTTATATCTAATGAAAATGATTTTTATTTTATTCTTATAATGCTTATAACCTGCTGCAATGTCCAAGGATATGGGGCAGCTTAAAAAAATCAAAGAACCCCCCACAAAGCCCCTTTCTCCAGTTTGCAAAGATAAATATGGTTTATGACGCTTGTTCTGAATGACTCCCTGGCTGAAATTTTCATATATAATCAACCAATAATCAACAGCCTAAAAAAGAACTACTAAGGAGAAACCAACACCCCTACCACAGTGACAGGATAAGCTATTGTATATAAATGGAAAGCAACTTCCATTCCCTTCTACCAATGAAGATGTTATCTTCAATCTGCAAACAAACAAACTCAGAGATAATTCTACATTCAACTCTGAACTATACAGTATATACATATTATCTTCTATTGCGCAAATATATCGATAATGTATGAACATGCAGCTACAATTGGAACATCATTTGGCAGCTGTGGCCAGGGGGACCTTTGCACGGGTTCATCTTGTGCACCAGTTGTGTCCCTTCCTGGACCAAGAGATTCTTCGCATGGTCACTCATACCTTTATCACCTCAAGATTAGATTACTGTAATGGAATCTACATGGGGCTATCCTTGAAAAGCATTCGGAGACTTCAGTTGGTCTAGAATGCAGCTGCACAAGCTATTACCAGTGCACCTCAATGCACCCACATAACACCTCTCTTGCGCGAGTTGCACTGGCTCCCAATAGGTCTCTGGTTTCAGGTCAAGGTATTGCTTATAATCTTTCAAGCCCTACATTGCTCAGGACCAGGTTATCTTCAAGACCACCTCCTACCACTGTATGCCTCCCAGCACCCTGCTAGGTCCCACAGAGTGGGCCTCCTTCGGGTCCCATCAACTAAGCAATGTTGGGTGGTGGGCCCAGAGGGGAGAGCCTTCTCTGTGGCTGCACCAACTCTCTGGACCAACTACCCCTGGGGATCCAGTTGTCGTGGAGTCATCGCTATCCTGCGAGGAAGCAACACCACTTTGAGCAAGCAAACTCTGTTTCAGGTTGTTTTCAGTGTGGCTCAAAGAACCATTTCAAGTCCAATTGTCCCAAGTTGCAGGGTTCTGCTAACTCCTCTTCTTTCCGAGGGAGGTGGAGGGGGTTTAGAAGGCATGGGCATGGAAGGGGGTTCTTTGTACATGGTGGTAAAAACAACAATGGTAACAATAATGCAAATAATGGTAACCATAATAACAATGTAAATGTGCCAGAAGTAATTGACAGGGTCCAGTATGGGCCATATGAGACCAATTCAATTTATAACACTGACATTAAAGTTCCATTTAATGGTTACTATTGGGTGGTTGATATTGGGGCCAGAGTGTACATTGCACATGATAATCCACCAAGGGAGTCCCTCCTAAGAGGCTGGCTGAGGAAGACTATATGGCTGTGATCTGTTTGGTCACTGAGACCCCTCGCACATACAATGACGTTCTGAGTCTCCCTGATGAAGAACAGAGATATTGGAGGGAGGCTATGGAGAATGAGATGGCTAGTCTCAGGAAGCTGCAGGTCTTTACCCCACAGCCCTTACCAAAAGGCAGTAAGACCATTGGTACACGTTGGGTGTATAAGCTCAAACAATTGGCAAACAACAAGAGCTTATACAAGGCTAGACTAGTGGCCCAGGAGTACTCACAGAAATATTTGCAGGACTACTATGAGACCTATAGCCCAACTGTGTGAGCAGAGAGTGTAAAAGCTGCCCTCATCACTGCAGCGGCCAGAGGTGAGGTGGTATATCAGTCTGATCTCCAGACTGCCTACCTTGATGCAAACCTGGACTACAATTTCTATGTCAGGTGTGCACCTGGGTTCGAGGACTCAGAGAGCTGTACCTGGTTGCTTAAGAAGAGCCTTTATGACTTAAAGCAATCGGGGAAGCAGTGGTATGACTGCCTGGCTGATGTCCTGAAGAAAATGGGCTATAGGACATCTCTTCCGGATCACTGTGTGTTCTTAAAACACTCGCAAGATGGGCTAGAGAAGGTATTGGTTTATGTGGATGATCTTTTCTATGTAGGCCCAAGCCAGGACAGTGGCAGCAGGTTTACACAGACGTTGGGGGCCAAATTCACCCTCAAGTCTCTCGGTAAGGTAGATAGATACCTTGGAGTCCAAATCTCCAGAACCGAGCGGGGTTTTGCACTGAGCCAGAAGGAAAAAATAAAAGAGCTCATAGAGAAGTGCAAGATGGCTGATTCTAAACCAGTCAGCACCCTGATATAGACTGATTTCTGGGGGCTCACTCATGAACTGAGTCCCTCCTTTGAGTTCAATGCTATGTATAGGTCTGTGGTAGGGTCCCTGCTCTACATCAGCAATTGGAGCAGGCCCGACATTGCTTTTGCAGTGAACTTGCTGGCACGCCATGTGGAGACTCTCAAGCTGTTCCACTGGCAGGCAGCGAAAAGGGTTTTGAGATACCTAGGTAGTACTGCTGGTACTACTTTACAGCTCAAGCCTCCCACCAGGGATATGCCCACCCTATTTACATGTGCTGATGCAGATTGGGCACAAGATCCCAAGACCAGGAGGAGCACGTCCGGTTTTCTCATAGTCCTCAATTCTGCCCCAATTCATTGGTATGTGGGGCAACAGAAATTTACCTCCTGCTTTTCAGCTGAATCTGAGTATTCCTGCCTCAGCAACGCAGCCAATGACCTTTAGTGGTTCAATGCTCTGGTCAGCGATTTGTGGGAGCCACCAAACCTGCCTCTCCAAGTCATGGAGGACAACACTGGTGCAATAGTCATCTCCAGGGTGATTTCTCTAGGACCTAGATCAAGGCACATTGACATTAGGTACAAGAACATGAGGCAACTCACTAAGATAGGCTTTATCACCATAGTGCATAGAAAGACAGAAGAGCAAGTGGCTGACATATTCACCAAGCCACTACCTGGTGACAGGCACATTTACCTATGTGGGGAGCTTTGTATGAAAATGTAACACTCATATCTCATCTGTAAACCGTCTCTGCATATTTGTAACCATCATTGCATTTTTTTTGTAACCTGTATTGAAGTTTATACCTGTCCTACCTCTTAGGGTTGGCATTATGAAGGCAGAGGAAGGGGACTGTCAGGAATAAATTCCCTCCAGCTCTGCCCCCATTGCCGCCTCTAGGTGGCACTGTACATATAATGTAACACCATGCAATGTATATACTTGACCCGGTGGGGGAGATGTAACCCACTGTGTATATAAAGGTGTGCAATTTCCTTCCAAGCATACTTTTTACTATTACTTCCCTACTTACCAACCTGTGAGCTTCTGCTGAGGTATCTTCCCTTTTTCCCTTTTAATAAATTCTTTTCTGTTCAGCCAGCATGTTATGTATCCTTGATTCAAGATCCCAGCCTCAATCACGACAATAAAGTATGCTTCTCAAATAGTTAGAAAACTCCAAAAGTTGGATTGTGAGCTGCGGTTACCTTTTTTCATTGCAATTTGATGAAGGAATCTTTAATGTGCAGCCTCTCTACCATTACAAGCTGCTCCAGGGCAATGATCTATCAAATTCTGACTGTATCAAACTGTTTGTGCCGGATTCAGCATCTAACACTGCTCTAACACTGCTGCACAATCAGACAAGAAACAATAATTTTCAATTAAGAAACCTAGAGAAGATTTGGGGACTTGATTTATGATGCATGACTAATTACCAAATAGCTACTCTAATGAAACTTAAGCTCCTGGTTGTTATATTGATTTAACTTTTTATTTGGTTGTTTGGTTGTATGTTTTAGGGGTTGGATTTTCTTCTTTTGAGATATGACACAAATATATTTCACTGAAAAATGTTTATAGATGAGAATACAATACTGTGCCATAAGTTACTATTAAAAATATCTGATTCTGATTGTATATCCAGGGGGTATATAAACTAAAACATACACATATGCATACACTTACATACATGTTGCTTTCCGGTGGGCTTCTCATGACTTACGCCGAATGTTGAGAAAAGACCAAACAAAGGTTTCTCTCGGGATGGAAGCCCAGAGCTAACTTTGGGATCCACTTTTATTTAGATACAACGTCATCATAAAAGCATAAGCATACATGTGATATAAGTAATCCAATACAAAGTTACAGCATGGCAATAGGAGTGATACTGGGAGGGAAAGGTACGGGGGAAAGAAGGAGGGGTAAGGCAAAGGGTTACATATTGGCATAGCAACAGGGCATGGCAATGCTAGGCACAGATAAACCCGAATCTTTGGCAGTGATATATGTGGAGACATGGGGGAGGCCGTCCTTATTCCTATTTCATGTACGTGATTCAGCTATCTACGCTAGCCTGCATGTACAGAAAATGGATACTGTTAGATACTATTTTGTGTATTCCCACACATACACATGAATAGTCTTCTCCATAAAGTTATAAAGGTACCAAAGGTCCCATTATTCACAATAAGATTTTTTCTCAAGACCAAACTATGGGCATTTTGTTTCACTTTCCCTACTGCAAGTAAATAAGTTGGTTAGGAAAGAAACTTGAAGAAATCAACTTTTGATTTTATGTCCTTCCTCAATCTGAATCGTTTCTTCAAGCTCCTCTATAATGTATGGTGAATGAAGGAAAGTGTAGACATCTGAATAGGTATATTTGGAAGTGTGAAAGCCTCTTGTAGACTCTCTCATGAAATGGCTTTCATGAGGAAGGCTTTCTGGTTTACAGATTTAGTCCTTTGTGTGGTTGTGTCTGCAAGGACAGTGTTGTGTATTCATGTTTAAAATTATTACTAGGGTAGGGGGGATCAACACCAACCATAGGAAGTGAGACAGTGGTTCTCACTTTTAATTTTTACCTCCCAATGCCTTCCCATGGTGGGGGAATGCCATAAAGCAACATAGTTCTGTGCTTCTATCAACCCTGAAGCTTACCTTCAGTTAGTCAACTTCCAGGTAACATTCTCTTCTGTGGAATACTTCAGAGGCTACTTCCCAACTCTTGATGACTGTGCATTTCCCTAATCTGCATGACATTGCTTATCTTACCATTCCTATTGCCGAGACGGTGAACTATTAGATTTTAAGAACTCTGAAAGCTGTCTCTCTTCTCCTTCAAAACTGCACTGATTTGCAGCAATACATTTTGGACTCATATTAAAAAGTAACTGTCTAAGATTATCTCTGAAGGAAAATCAGTAAATGGTAAATGCAGAATATATTCTTAAGGCCTTTTTAACACTGCTAGTTTCTCATCAGAAAGATTGGGGGTAACCAGAAAATAAATGTTAATTTTGTTGTTGTTGTTGTTCCTGACCTTTCCTTTGTAATGTCTGGAATATTTTAATTGTTATTAACCACTCAGAATCACTTGTTTAAGATGATAGTGGTATTACATGAATGAATGAATGAATGTCCAGCACAGCAGAATTTGCAATGGTGAGTGTGTCATAAGTGAACCTGGTTTCCTGGCATTGCCATACATATACAAAGATTTGTCTGAAAAGATATTTTATTTCTGAACATTGTCTCCAAAAAGAAATCTTTTATTTAAAAATCTTGTAACACAGAAATTTGGTAAAAAAAAGTATTAAGAGAAATGTGCATTAAAAATATATGAAAGAGTGTTTTGAATCAAATATGACTTTTGCTGTCATATGATATTGTCAAAAACCAATGCAAATAAATGTATGGATTTTTTTTAAAAAAAATCCATTTAAAAGCTTCTGTTGAATCAGAATAGTAGTCAACCAGTGAAGATTATAAATAAGTCTACATTTATACTTATCACATTACTTGTGGTTTCATATTGACTGCACTTTTGTATTATTAATTTGACTAGAAAATGAGTAAACTGCAGAGGGGCAGAGTTATGCTTTGCATATAGAGTGTTTGACATTCAGTCCTTGGCACCTCCAGTTTAGAGGATCTAAAGTTAGGAGGCAGAGAAAGCTCTCCAACTTAGAAAGCTGCTGCCCCACAATGATTGATAGTACTCACTGAATGGAACAAAACATATACTGTAAGGCAGCTTTAGGGAGGGAGGGGTTGTAGTTCAGTGGGACAACCCATGCTTTGCATGCAAAAGAGCAAGATTAAGTCTCTGCACTGGCATCTTCAAATCCTGCTGGCAAAGACACTTATCTGAAATTGTACAGAACTGTTGCTTGGTAGAACTACAGAACTGCCAGAAGATTACCTCATGCAGCAGCTTCATATAGATGTTTTTTTTTAAAGTAAGGAGAGGGTGGAGCCTTGAAGAACCCCACAAGTCATGGACCTCCACTAAATTTCTACTTCCCAACACTGACTGGAATGCCCTGGTAAAAGAATGCCATAATGCAGTGCTTCCAGTGCTAGCCCCCTGAGACTGCCCAGAGGGGCACCATGATCAATGGGACTGTATTTAAAGCTGCTGAGAGAATCAAGGAGTGCCATGATGTATGCACTCTGACCCGACAGAGGTCATCAACAAGTGTGATCAATGCATATTCCCACCATTAGTTGGAAACGTGCCACTATTTACAAAGCCTTTATTTAAATACAGCCATAAAGATGTAGACCGTACAGATGTAGTCTATTTTGTTTTCATTCTGCTGTTGAAATATTCTTATAGTTTGCATTCTTACTCCATCAGTAGATAAGATCTATAAAAGCCTCAATCAGTTAAGACTCAGAATCACACAAGACTGTGGGAGTTTTCCTCTTTTTCAACTGTAGCATATCCAGTCCAGCTGTTGCTACTTTTGTAATGGGTAATACAGCTTCATTGGACAAACATCTTGTCGTTTCACTGCAGAAGCAGCCTTGTTAAAAAGGAGAAATCACAGGATAAACAAAGTAAAAAAAAATCATAATAGCATCGTAAAACTAGACAGCTGAATAATCTCATCTAGTATTTGCTTGTGATTTTTCATCGTGCTAAATTTCTCGATTAAAAAGACATGGAGAGGTCTTGTTTTACAGCAGATTTGAAATACAGAGGAAAAAAATGCTACATGCTGAGCAATGAAATTGATTTTTTTCCCCTTCTCTTGAAAAAGACCTATCCATTTCATTCACATCTGCCATATTTTTAAGTTAAAAAAAAAAAAAACAATAGGCATCTACAAAAATATTTTGGTAAAATCCATGGAAGGCTGCAGGGGTCCTAAAACACTGAGTAATATTTCTTCTGACCGCCATATAAATAACTCATCTACAGTTTCCATTTTAAATATTCTTATTTAGTTGGAATAAACTAATAGTAAAGAGACACAGGGAATCTGTTCTTTGTTCTTTCTTATATTTTACACTTGTTATAAGGTTAGTAATAAAAACAAAATATTGTTTCTTTTGATGATTATAGGGCCTCAGGCAAATTAGGAGAACGTTTTCATTGATTACAGATAGATTTTGCTTGAAAATGAATAGTTAATTATCCAGTACAGTCATGAGAACAAAATTATCTCTCCTCCCCCCACCACATTCATACATACACATAAATACACAGCGATGTATATCTTTTTTAACTTATAACTCATCCTCTAGCCTTCAGGGTGGCATTGAAAGCCAAATAGTGAAAATATAAACTACTATAAAAAGTAGCAATTACACACATTCAGCATTTAACTTGTGGTTATTTTTAAACGATGCAATTCATTTATTTAATCCAGAAAAGATACACAAAGGAGGCTTGCTTACAATGTGCCTGCTTACATTAAAGATGCATTGTTAATGCTCATAAAAGTGAGAGAAGACAAAAGCAAACCTAGAGATGAATGACCAGATCCAATACTGTTCTTATGCAATGGGGATTTTTAACTCTTCACATATACACATTCATATTCCAAATCTGTTCAAGTTAATCTCACACCTCACTCAGAGCAGACTCTAAAATATAGGATGGCCTATCTCCCACCCAGTATTGCTGATGGAGAAAATGCCATTACTGCAAGTAACAGGCTTTTTATTTGTACCAAAGACCTTTTAAAATAATTCTATTGAAAACCCTAATTAAGAAATGTTGCACATTGATATTTTTCACGGCATAGTTCTGTGATTTTGTGGCTTGCTTTTGGCAGCGGAGTGGGAAGAAAACTAGCCATCAGAATCAGAATGGAGCTGGAATGGACTTTAGAGGTCTTCTAGTCCAACCCCCTGCTCAAGCAGGAGACCCTGTACCATTTTCAGACAAGTGACTGCCCAGTCTCTTCTTAAAAGCCCCAGTGATAAACCACCTACAACTTCTGAAGACAAGCTATTCCGTTGGTTAATTGTTTCCACTGTTAGAAAGTTTCTCCTTAATTCGAAGCTGCTTCTCCCCTTGACTAGTTTCCATCTATTGTTTCTTGGCCTGCCCGCTGATGCTTTGGAAAATAAATTGACCCCTTCCTCTTTGTGACAGTCTCTCATATACTGGAATACTGCTATCATGTCCCCTATAGTCCTTCTTTTCTCTAGCCTAGCCAAACCCAAATCCTGCAACCATTCTTCAGGTGATTTGGCTAGGTAACTTCAGACTGGGAACTGCATGAAAACAGATTAAGCTTATCTAGGAGAGGAAAGAGAAATCAGAGGGCCTATTTCAGACCTGGGAGTAAAGGATATATACTTTATCAATAGTATTGAAATAATTTATTGGGTATATTACAAAATGAATAAAATAATTTCTACAAGAACTTGTGGTTTGATTTGCAAAAAAGAATATTAGAACAGTGAAATGCACATTCCAAGCCAGATCATATGGCTTTGACAATAGTCCTGCTATGCATCAAAATAATTATAAATTGAACAGATATTTTCTGAGTATTCAGACTACTGAACTGGTATTTGGGCTTTTATGGATGAATAAATTTACCATCAAAAGTATCTGCCTTCAAGACAAGTTCCCAACAGATAACAGTGATTCCCAGTACATAATATTCTCGGCACCAACTTCTTCAGGCTTTGGAGACTTCTCTGTTTCTCACCCACCCTTTTTTCCAGTAATAGCTATGAAGTGAGGCATTGTATGTCCAAAACTGGATTAAAATGGCTGGTTCTGTGGCCTGGATTCTATAAAGCACTCATAAGGTCATCAATTTACTTTCACTGATTTATGCTCTGAAAGCTGAGTGTGACTCATTCTTGGCAGTGTAAAGAAAGTATGGAAAATAAAAGCAATTGGAAAATGTATCTGCAGAACATCCTTCCAATAAATTATTGCTAGTTGCCCATACAGCTAAACATGGATAATACTTTATTTCATTTAATATCTGCAATAGTTGAGAAGAAAAGGCAAGCAATACACATATAATGGGCTCCTTGACCAAGATGTTGACCAAGATGTTACTGTGCTTCTGAACAATGGAATGTACAAAATGTGGGGACCAAACAGCAGTCTGAAAAAGATATGAAAGAGAATCCATATTTCCAGCTGGATAAAATCTGTAGCTTGATTTCTCTGTTAATTTAAAACTATGCCCAAACATGAGGAGAAGTGGAATCTGTGTGGGACAATGAGAAGCAGATATAAGAAAGTATGAACTAAAGACCAAAGTCAGCATGTAACACATGGATGCAAATGTCATCATGCCATCCACCATCCATTTTGGTGGAACAAAATGGCAAAAAGAAAGTAAAAATATCCAGAATGAAAAAAAACACCATATATTTCTCTTAAACCATTTATGACTTGAGTGCCTGCCACCATCCACCCTCTAATTCCTAGTCTTAATATTGCCAATTTTAACTTATTTATAAGACAGCAACAGCAGCAGCTGACAAATTAGAGGCTAAGCAAATTGTTTGGAATGTTCTTGCAGACATAATACATGTGTTTCTCTGTACATGGAACTCACAGTCTGTGTGGATGTAAACATTAAACCACTTTGTTATCTTGAATTCAAAGTTAAAGTGAAGTGAAGTGACACACACACACACCCTGGAAGAATGACTGATTGCTTGTTGTGTGTGTGTGTGCATTATAGATTTTAATGTTTAAATTTGTTTAATTTTATATTGTATTATTATTTTATTGATTATGTTGTAAGCCGCCTTGAGTTTCCCTTGACTGGTGAAGAGAGGTGGAGTATAAATTAAATTAAATTAAATTAAATTAAATTAAATAAACAAAGTGTAGATTTCAAAAGCAAGACCATTGTCATCATAAACCTTCAATTTCATATTTGGGACACTTACATAACGCCATGATTTCTGCTTCCCAATTTCTTAGACTTGAAGCCAATCTATAACCATACTCATTTCTGTCAACTTGAAAACATTAGGATTAATGCTACAGTGGCTAAATTTGGGGGTGGGGTAGCCAGGAAGTAGGGTAAGGCATGAGTTCCCATTAATGGGAGAGCAGACCACCCACAAGTTCTGCAGAGCTGCAACTTCAAGTAAAAGGGCTAGCTTTGCTGTGGTTTCAGACATACCACAACTGAGTCAGCAATAAATCACCTAAGTTCCATGCATAATTGATACTATGACTTGGACAGATCCTGAGCTACTTCTGAATTGGCACAAAGACCCTTCATGAAAGTGTTCCTTAAGTCAGTATACATGAAAAAACATGGAAGGAATATACTATGCTACAAAGGCATTATGCAGTAGAACAGAAAAATAGCAACTTTTACCTATCTGCATTTCATTTTGCTTACTGGTTATATTCATATTACTGTATTGAAAGGCTCAGTGGGTTCCTCTTTATAGCTTTCAGATTTCCACTTTTAGCTTATTTTCCTCATAAATCAGAATGACTAGTGATATTTCTTTCATATTGGTGGATACCAAAGTTTCTCAGAGGACGTTCTGAGAATGTTCTTTTCTTATTCCTTCAGAAACTGCTAAAGAATTTCTTTCCAGAAAATAGTTTATTTATTTATTTATTTATTAGATTTGTACCCCGCCTCTCTTCACCCAGGAGGGGAACTCGAGGCGGCAAACAGTTACAATAAATACAGTCCTATACAATAATTCAATAAACACATTCATTCAACCA
>JANHGC010005605.1:555733-576017 GCA_027560395.1 Boaedon fuliginosus | reverse complement strand
AAATCTGCAGCTGTAATAGCCTGAAGATGATGAGTGAGATCTCGTCGAAACGTTGCGTTGATATTCTCAAGCCTACATTTAAAGTATAGTAGTATAAATATTATTTTCTCAATTTATATAAAGTAACTTTTAGACCTTCATGACTGACCTCCATATTTTACACCATCTTTTTTTCATTTAGCCTTGTATTAATAACTAAGCAACAATCAAACTGTGTTTCGAGGTGTAATTGCTAAGACTGAACATAGATACCCTTTTTCTATCAGTGGTAGCATTCACTGATTTATTTGTTGTTTTTTCTTCATTAGTACAAAGCCTAAGAAGAATATGAACCACTATTTGAATATGAGCCCATACTTCTTAAATCATAAGAGCAACTACTAGGTCATACTGAAGCTTTATCTAATGACCAGATGGTACTGGAAAGGCTACAGGCAGAACATACATCCAATAGCATCCAATAGCATTCTCATTGCTCCCCAGAAACTACACTCATAACCATATTGCCTGTATAACCATCTTGATAATAGTTGTGGAGAGACTTATCCTACGTGAATTTGACTAAATCCTTTTTAAAACCATCAAGAGTATGATTATTGGTCAATTACGATACACTCATCCATCTTGCCAACATGTAATCATTGTCAAGCCCGTTGAATGAAATGTTTACTTACAAACTAGGACCAAATTTACATTGCTCTATTATAAGAATTGATTTTCATGTTTGTTTGCCTTTTTTTTTTATCAAAATGCAATCTTTTTAAGAATGCTGCAATAAAGCATTACAAGCATTTGGGGGAAAAGAAATAAATACATGTATATTTATTTATTTAGGTCATTGTTTGTTCTATTTACATAATTTTAAGTATATCAAAATTATCAAATTAGTAATCAAGATTAAAGTTGTTCCACATGATTTCATTCATTCTGTGGTTTACTGGAAAAAAATAATCAGAAAGATTGTCATCTTTGATCCCTCCACCACCTGATCACCACATTGGAGTAACATAAGGTAACATTTTTAACTTATATAATCTTCAGAAAAGATAAAAGTAATTATCTGCCAGTAACATCTTATTCCCCCACAGTTCAAAGTCCTCCCCCACCTTAGAGTTTCATCTTCTTCTAACAGATTTTTCCAACATGTTCTATGTATGTTCTACACCTTCATCTTCCAGCCAGGTTGGGGAAGTCTGATTAATAACTAAGACTATTTATAACAAGATTTGTAAAGAAAATATATGTATATCATGTGTTATATGTTATTATTATAAATCTCTGCTGATAGCCAAAGGAGAAAAATATGTATGCATACAAAATTGCTATCTAAAAATGTTGATTCAAGTCAAATGCTTATATCTTGCTTAAAAGAAAGAAATAAGTGTATTAAAATTTTGCACAGTCTAATACACTTTAATATGATAATGTGGATTTTTAAACTTTAGCTATCTTCATTATCATTTTACATGCTCTAAATTTACTCCCCTCCAAAGAAAAGTTAAAATGTAAACTCATAAACTCTGTCCAGTGCTGATAATCATGACAGCGTGGGAACATAAGTTTCATTAAAAAAAAAAAAAGAATCCAATATTATGGAAATGTCATTAGTCTGATATTTAAATCATAGGCTGTGGTCATAGGGTAGAGACATCATTCACTTTCTGATGTTTTAGGCTAAACATATGTTGCTTTTGCAGCAGAAACGGCAACTCCTGTGTATAAGAGAAAGGGGGGACGGGGGAGGGAAGGAGATCAGCAGGTCTGAAAAAACTATGCCTTGTTTTGTTTAAGTACAAAATGTATTCAGGAAAAATATTCCTCTCCTCAGACATCTTAATAAGATGCTCAATAGTTATGGAAACTATTTGATAGATGAGAAGAGCTAGTTCTGGATGGTTCTTAAATCTTGAAGGGAAGCACTTGATTCTCTAACTGCTGTTGCAGATCCAACTTGTAAAAACAAGAGTCTTGCAGAATCATGCTGAATTTTTATTTAACCTTGAATTCAGTTTTTAATGGTAAACCAATTTATTTGCAAGACAAATTCATTCACCTATTGTTTGCCCCCAGCAGCTCCAATATAATAGGACCTTTTCTTTCAAAAAGGACTTGAGTTTCCATTCCAATTAGCTTGATAGACCTGTCCACTATATATTAACATTTCTCCCTCACAACCACCACTCTGTCTCTTTCTCTCTCACACACACACTCACATACATACACAATTTGATTCCAATGTTCCATGACCTGTGTGATATTTAATTGAAACTTACAAAATGAATCGCAATGGCGTGGATTCACTGAGCATACTAAAACATCTCAAAGGTCCAAGCTCCAGACCTAAATAAAAAAGAGAAGCTTACTTGCTCTGGAACCAAAAAAAAAGGTCAATTATAAGGGGTTTGACAACATGAATTTTAGCTTTTGTTTTTAGCTTCAGTGTTTAAGTACCTAAGCTCAAACAGAACAAACTCTAATGTGATTTAGCATCCTGGGAGAAAGCAAACATTCCCACATTTTCAAAGTTCTCTTATGTTTGCCAGTGATTATCACAGACAGGTTAACTTTTTTAAAAGTCTAGTGTAAAAGAACTGCTGGGGGAAAAAAGTTGACTGCCAAAAATATGAAGCTAGCAAAGGTAGCATATCTCTAAACATTGAAAAGAAGAGAGGTATAGTAATAATTTCCCAGCTTGATTGTGCAATGTTGGAGTATTGATCTCTTAGGGAAAGAAGTTTAGCATTATATGGAAAATGAAATTGTAGAAGATATCGCCTTTATCGGGGGCCAAGAAAAGCAGCTGGAGAAAAATATCTTCATCTTTTGTTATTGTGTTTCATGAATATTCCCAATTCTATAGCCTGGGCACCCTTGAGAATTCTTAGTACTAGTGGTCGATATGATAGCAATTCATGAAGCAGTTAAAAATATAAAGACAACAATAATACAGTATTGGGAATGAGTGATGAACCTTTGAAAGGGCATGCTGAATTTAGTCAATATCTGTCAGAGAAGTCACCAGACCTGGACAGACATGGACTCCGACTGGGCAAGTGCTACAGAGTTGCTTGTGGCAGATCTTAGTCCAATTATTTGGGATGAGTTCAATCCTGTGGGCCCTGAGGAAGTGGACATGGCCATGGTAGCTATGAGCGCCTCTTCCTGTTCATTGGACCTGGGCCCTTCCTGGCTGGTTTCGACCAGTTGAGAGGTGACACGAGGCTGGTTCCAGGCAGTTACAAATGCATCTTTGAGAGAGAATTCTTCCCACCTGCCTTGAAAGAGGAAGTGGTGAGACCTTTCCTCAAGAAGCCTGCCTTGGACCCAGCTGAACTAAAAAACTTTCATCCAGTCTCCAACCATTCCTTTTTAGGGAAGGTTGTTGAGAAGGTTGTGGCACTACAGCTACATGAGTCCTTGAAAGACGATTATCTGGACCACTTTCAGTTTAGTTTTAGGCCTGGGCACAGAACTGAGACGGCATTGGTCACGTTGGTCAATGATCTCTGGAAAGCCTGGGATAGGGGTCATTCCTCTATCCTGGTGCTACCTGACCTCTCAGTGTTGTTCAATACCATCGACCATGGATACCATGGCAGCTCAGGGGGCTGGGAGCAGCTCACTGCAGCAGCTCAGGGGGCTGGGAGTGGGAGGCACCATACTTCGGTGGTTCTCCTCCTACCTCTCAGACCACATGCAGATGGTGTTGGTAGGGGGCAGAGGTCAAGCTCAAGGCCCCTTGCATGCGGGGTGCCCCAGGGATCAGTCCTCTCACTGCTCCTATTCAACATCTATATGAAGTCGCTGGGTGAGATCATTTGAGGATTCGGGGTGCAGTATCATCAGTATGCAGATGGTACTCAGTTGTTCATCTCCACCCTGAACCAATCCAATGATGCTGCCAAAGTGATGTCCCAGTGCCTGACGGCTGTGGGGGTCTGGATGGGGACCAACAGGCTCAAACTCAACTCTGACAAGACCGAGTGGCCTTGGGTTCCTACTTCCCAGACCATCCAACATTTACCAGCATTGGAAATAGGAGGGAGGTGTTGACCCCCTCTGAGAGAGTCTGCAATTTGCGAGTCCTCCTGGATCCACAGCTAAAATTAGAAGATCATTTGACAGCTCTGGCCAGGGGGACACTTGCCAATTGCGACCCTTTCTGGACCGAGAAGCATTACTCACAGTCACTCATGCCCTCATCACCTCACAGATAGAGGTGCTCTACTTGGGGCTGCTCTTGAAAAGCATTTGGAAGCTTCAACTGGTCCAGAACATGGCCACGCAAGCAGTCGTGGATGCTCCTTGATACAGTCATGTCACACCACTCTTGCACGACCTGCACTGGCTCCCAGTAGGCTTCCGGGTTCAATTCAAGGTGCTGGTTACCTTTAAAGTCCTACATGGCATTGGACTAGGCTACTTTTGACACTGTCTCCTGCCACCATTTGCCTCCCAGCACCCCATGACGACGTCACACAAGGTGGGCCTCCTCCGGATACCATTGGCCAGGCAGTGTTGCCTGGCAATTCCACAGAGGAGGGCCTTTTCTGCAGTGGCCCTGGCCCTCTGGAATTGTCTGCCTATGGAGCTCCACAGTATCCCAGACTTGAGAACCTTCCACTGAACGTTGAAGACCTGGCTCTTTCGGCAGGACAGACTAGTTTGACACACCAAAATTTTAGAATTGTAATAATTTTTAAGGGGATTTTAATGTTATTTATTTTTTTATATGTTTTTATTAATGTTATGAGCCACCCAGAGTCCTGCGGGATTGAGCGGCCTACAAATCCAAATAAATAAATAAATAAATATTAGTCTACTAACTGCAAGGCCACATTGTGGACAGATGAGCCTTCCTCCTTGAACTTCATTCAGAAGGTGACTATTCCTCTATTTATAGTATAGGTAGTCTTCGACTTACAACAGTTTATTTAGTGACCATTTGAATTGAAACAAGTGACATTGAAACAAGTGACTTATGACCACATTTATTTTTCACACTTATGACTGTTGCAGCATCCCCATGGTCATGTGATTTACATTTGGATACTTGACAACTGACTCAGATTTACGATGATTGCAGAGTGCCAGAGTCATGTGATCCCCTTCTGATAAGTAAAGTCAATGAACTTTGGAAATGTGAATGAACTTTGGGAAATGAGATTCACTGAAGAACCGTGTTACTCATTTAAGAACTGCAGTGATTCACTTAACAAATGTGTCGAGAAAAGTTGTAAAATGGAACAAAACTCACCTAAAAATTTCTCAAATAGTAACATAAAGTTGATGCTCAATTGTGATCATAACTTTAGAGCTACCTGTAGTAGCAGAAGGAAAATTTGCATAGGGCCCTTATGTCAATCATAAAACCCTTTTTCCACTCCTTCCGAGTTCATCACAGCAGGGATATGAAAATTGCTGATTGGCTCATTCTTTGCATAAACATGGATAGGTTAGTTAGCAACTACCATAGTATATTTGTCTGGATAAATCAGTTCTTTGAGAAGCAAAAATGGGGGACTGGAGCTTCTTCTGTAGGTCTACATCCATTCCTATATGGGTGTATTTCTGTATATAGCCTAAGCATGCATGAATATCACATTTTGGCAAGAGACTCTTGAAGTCAACATCCACCTCACCCTAAACATATTAAAATTCTTCAAGTTTTACTCAGTGCTAATACCTATATTCACTGCCTTTTGCCATTTAAATTTGTCTGTCTTCTTAATAATGTAATATCCATAATGCTACAAAGAACATTGTTGCACACTTGTGGTCCGGCACTGTACTGAAAAAAAATAGGACTATTAATTTTCATTATTGTGGAAATTATTGTTCTATGAATGCATCTTAAAACCACATTAGCCTTTTTTATTGCAACATTACACAGATTGCTTACATGCCCTTGTAATCAATTATACAAGCTTGTATGTGTTCATGTTATACAGTACATGTGGGAAGTATATTAAACACTGATCACTCTATAAATATTAAATATTCAGATGCTAATAACATGAGATTACTTATTAGAGTTAAATGCTTAGTGGTTTTGTTGTACAGTTTATTGTAGTGTATGATTCTTCCAGTGCGTCCAGTGATTGTTATTAATAATATTGTATCCTAATTCCTTTCAGAACATTGCATATTTTCAGCCAAAAATTTAGTTTCTTAATGCAATTAACTCCCTTTATGGTATAAATGGATTAATATGGATGTTGTTTACAATTTTATTCAATTCACATGATCAATGTTATCTGAATTTTTTATAGGTATGTAAGTGGAAACTTCTGTTTCAATGTTTAAATTATAGTGATGATCCATCTGAACCATTTTCTTAAGTTTCCTTTTAAAAAAAGTCAGTTTCTGTACCAAAATGGAATCTGAATGTTGATTCCAAATCCCGGGGTTTCTTTGTATTATCAATTAGTAATTGTTCTTCTCTTGAATCAAAGAATCATGGTGTATAGGCTGCTGTTTACAGAAGTGCATAATGTAGCTTTAAATTTCATTGGGAAACTAAACAAAACCTCTGGCCTTAAGGCTGCATGTTCAAATGCTACAGTCCCACAGTGCATTACACTAGTCAACACTTCTTTTCAAATGCCACCCGCATAACAATTAACCTCCCTTCAACCTTGAGGTCTCTGATTAGTGATGGCCTATTGTTTAAGTTCCATTAACATAGCCCCTGTGTTGCCCTATTCTCACTCAAATGGACTAATCAAATCAGTCACCAAGGTCTTAAGCTCAAGGTCCAACCTCTTTAGTGATCAGTGGCTTTCAATTTAAAGAGAATGGTTTATGTGACCAACACAGTCACAATGCATATGGGTTAGCATGGAAAAACATCTCTAATGATCCCAATCTGGGGAATATCAAGACTTTCTGGAACCCACAATATGAGAATGTATCTCAATGTATACAAGAAAAATTACAATCTCAATGGGAGAAGTCATTAATGCATCCAATTGCATCTAGCTTGTATATGAATGAGCAGTCATCCATTGATCTCAGCTTCATTTCATGATGTCAAGAGTTTATTGCAACCTTTCCCAGTAAAGGACAGGGATGGTAGATTTGTGGTCTATCGCACCCAGAGAATACGAGTTGCAGGGAGCCTGGTTTACTTAAGTGTTGGGAGCATGAGAAAATAACGCTTCAGCCTATTTTTCCCCTGGTTTTTGTTCATCTATTTACAGTAGCATATTTCTATGTCTGAAATGTAAATTTTGTTTATTTCCCCAAATATAACAGTAAATACAGTGTAGCTAATCTACCCAGGCCACTATTATAATTTGGGGTGTGTGAAGGAGTTGATCTCATTCGTATAAAATGATAACTCGCTATTATGCAGCTTGGTAGATATCAGAGATTTATAATTAAAATTGCTGTAAACATTATTTTTCTGATTCTTTTTTCCCCCTTTCTTAATTTCTTTCAAGGAAATGAATGTTTATAATGTACCCTCCTGGGATGCTACAGCTGGGATGCCATGGAAAAGCAAAACTGTCTCATATACATAAAAACCAATATGATTTTTTTTCTTCTAATATCTATAAATATATCTATGGATATTGATATCTGAGCAAACCCAATACTAAAAACAGGCATTGTGGCATAGTGACCAGGGCTCCCTTTTTCCTTTTGCTCCTTGTCACCCCCTGTTTGTCTTTCAACTGTAAGAAGCAGCACAAGAAGTTTGGTCATTAATGAATGAACAATTTTCAGAGGAACCCTTTGAATGTACCATGTTCAAGAGCTGTCCTCTTCCTCAAATCAGGAATTTGTACTAAATATAAGACTAATAGTCTAATTTTTACATAGATCACAGGGAATATTCTAAATGATAATGGATAGAAGTCTTTCATTGATCAGCCTCTGAGAAGAAGTGAGATTTTGTATGAAAATGCAGGTTGCTGCAATTACCGTAGCTAATCTTGATATCAGAAGCTATAAATGGTCAGACTTAACCATTATTTATGTTAATATTTATATGAAAGATGTCCAGGAAATCTCTGGACTTAGGAACTAACCCATGATCCAGGAGAAAGTAACAGCAAAATGCTGCCATATTGTTGTGAAGCAAAATGCATTTAAGAAATACCATGGGAAAAACCTGTGTGTAGCTAAAAAAAAAAATAGAATATAGTATTAATAGCAGAGAATATTTGTAGCTCAGGATTGAACTGTGGAGTCTTTGGTTCCCTCTGAGCTAGGTTGTTTTCTTACTAATATTTCATTTCTAGCACTGATGATATTATTTAGTTCGGTAATGAAATGTCTGCAAAAAAGCAACCAAGCTCAGACAGCACCAATGATACAACACCTCTAAATATTGAACTTTATCCCCCGATAAAGGAGCAGGGTAAGGACAAGGAGGAAAAGGAGCTGTCAAAAATGAGGAATGCTGGGACTGTTCCATTTTAACAACAGTTGCATTTTAACAACACATGGAGGCCCACTGGCATCCCTAAATAATTAGAGCTTAGGCAGATGTTCTTGCTAATGTTCTTCCATTAGCCAGAACAAAAATGGACCAAGAGAGAAGCTTTACTTCTAAAAACACCACTACTAAACATACTTCAACACATCCTATCATAAATATGTTTAACATCTTCAGCTTTCTTCTGTGGCAGGGATTTATTACAAAGGGATTTTATGTTGGAATTGAAATTGGTCCCTCCTTATTTACACTTAGAAGGGCTACTTTAGAGGCTTATGCTGATATATATACATACACACAGAGACACTGAAGTTGAAATTTAATGTTTATAAACCACTTAGAACAACAAAATGGGAATAGTTAACATCTAATTGTATAAATAAAATCTAGAATGTTTTGACCACTTTTCTTTTGAAGAGAATATTTACAGTATGTTATTTTTATAACAAGTGATAACCCTATCTCCCAGAGAAAATGTCTAGATTTTCATATCCAAAAATAGGCTGCATCATTTAAAGAGGATCAAATACAAAACCATGCCAAAAATATTACAACTTCAAAAACAGGTGTTAGATCACTTTAACAATGCAGGAACAAAATGGTTGTCTTATGAACAGCATAATCTTCCATTGTTGATAGTGCTGCATCTATTTGTAGATCTGATGACAGAAGTGAGTTGGTATGTTATTCCCTTCTTTTCTGCTGAACCAAACTAATACAGATTTAAAGCCAAAGTTTTCCTGTTCTGTCCCCTCTGTAGATTATGGATGGAGCTAAAGACATATCCTAGGGAATAGTTGCTAACATCATTTGTATCTTGTTAGGCCCTAAGTACATAAAGTTGTAATTGTTTATGTATATCCTACCTAACCTTGAATATGCAATTTTACTAAACCTATTGTATGTTTTGCTAGTATGAAAAAGGTTGAAAACACATTGAACCTTAATATACATTGGACCTTAATATACTTTTAATCAAAGGTTTAGAAGACTGTTTCAATATATTAGTGAATACATGATTTAAACAGTCTTATTTATTTATTTATTTATTTATTTATTTATTTATTTATTTATTTATTTATTTATTTATCAGATTTATACCCCACCTCTCTTCCCCGTCTTGCAATGCAAGTAAGTACAAATGGTCTGCAAGTGGGTACATGAGTATGACTATCTGCCATTCTAAAGGCAGAGTAAAGTAAAGCTTCCATGTTCACAGTAGAGCTTCCATGTTCACAGACATAATTCAAAGAGATTCTGAACAAGCAAGCAAATGAAATTTGTTGAGTGGACATCTATCTTTCCATACACAGTACATTACTCACTTTGAAGAGCTACTAGAAAACAGTCCTGTGATTGAAGAAGTATTTATCCAATGCCAGATTACTGTGAAAAAACAACAACATAGAGACAGCACAATGATTGAGAGCATCTCAAAACATTATTGAATACAGAGACAGAAAACACACAGGATATAATGTCAAAGTGTTGCCCAGTACTTATTATTAATTAAAGTTTATTTTGAAATTAGTATCATTCACTGCAGTTTTGTCATTTCAGAAATATAGGATTTTGGCAGTTTTTCCTCTTTCCTGGGTTAAATATTTATTTGGTTACTCTGGTTGTTTTCTATTCAAGGCTCCTGCATACAGCTAATGAAAATATGTTTGGGGGTTTTGGGGGGCAGCATTCAAAATTTTATGCAGAACTAATTGAGGCACATCTTATCTAGAGAGATCTGCTTAAAGTGAAGTTGATTTTAAAATAAGCTTGGAGTCTAGTTCCCAGTGTTGTACCTGGGAATTTAATTCCAAAAGAAAGGTAGAAAAAATTGTTATACTTCAAGCACTTCAGCAATCTAACAAAACATACATCAGGCAGGACTAAGAAATGTTTCACATTCCCTAGCCATTGTTTCTGTGACAACACCTCAAGGCTGTGACTCTCCCCCTAAACACACATAGGCACACTATCTACCTCCTGTTGCTCTTTTGTTATGGAAGAAACTTGTGGTTTAGAGGCTGATTATTAGTCTTTTCTTTTCTCTCAAAGTCCCTACTCAACTAGATCATCCCCTATTTTGGTTCTCTTTTAAGAAAAACAAAACAAAATAAATACCCCTTTCCAAGTCCTTTTCAGAAGCCTTCTTTCCATCATCATTCTCTCCTTACAGAACAAGAAAGAGAAGATAGAAGAAATCTCTTTTTTTTTCTTTCAAAAAGAGAAATCAACAAAGGATGCAAACAACATTTAACATTAGGAAGGTTTAAACTGATTTTAACCACTTATGGCTGCTTTGCAAAACTCTCCTGAGAATATTGTGCATGGTGAGACTATTTGCTTTTTGGCATGATAATGTAGCAGCCATTTTGAATGGCAAAGACTCAATTCAAGCAACGCACACTAAATCCTCAGAAAGTGTTGCTTCCTTTGAAAAGGGAAAAAAGCTGGACTTCCACCATGAAAAGAAATGACCACATACATTTTATATATTTACATTTTTTTAAGAAAGGTAGGAACTGTCCATTCTTTGGCTGCCTATTCATTGATAGAAATTATGTACTAAACTAGTACTATTTACTAAAAAGGACAGTAATTATTAAATGTCCCCCACCCCAAAAAAGGCATTCTCCTTTCTGCAAATCTGTATTGCATTTATCATCTGGAATGTATTTGCAACATTCATAGTGCTGCTGCAGCCTGAAACTGCAGCTGCTACTAATCAGAGTTGATCTGACAAACCTGGTCCTGAAGAAACATCAGCTGGTGAGGCTGCCAACTTTCTTATCAACACTCCTCAGAGGGGCCATATTACATCCGCTCTCTGGAGAAGCTGTTTGGTCTCAGTTCAGTTCCAGCTGTAATTCAAGATGGCATTTTGATCCACAAGGCCCTTGGAGGTTTAAGTCCAGTGTACAATAGTGTGCCTCTATGACAACTTTTTGACCTAGCATTACAAAGATCCATTGGGTTACATACGTAAACTGTGTCTAGGAAGGAATCTCATGAAAGAATAAAAAAATGTGTTTGAAATTTTCTAAAGGGGTTCCATAGTTGTTGTTGTTTTTTTACAGTACTTTTAAGCCAATTTAATCTTAATATTTATCCATTAAAATTCACTTCTACTTTGCAAGGTATTTATCATTTTAAATTTTTCTAACAACCTAGCCATTACAGACCCTATAAAAGATCATTTGGGGAATGGAGATAGAAAGGTAATGACTCACCCAAGTCCCATGAGACTATTGCTGATCCGATTTAAATTTGAGCTTACCATGGTTAAAATCAGTTAACTGCCAATTGGCTACACATACTTTTCCTAAATTGTCTCTAAAGCCCTTTATATCTTATACATAGTGAAAAAATGCAAGTTAATTTTGCTACCATATTGTATATGTTATTTTATTGTATTCTCAAATGTGAGGAACTGTTATTTATCTTACCAGACTAGGAATGTCACCACATTTTATGTTTCCTGCCTTGGAAATATGAATCTTAAGCAGTCATAATGTTTGCTTTTAGTAAGGAATGAGTGTTATGCCCCCAATTTTTCCAATGGCTCAGATTAAAGTAAGATTTGAATGTGAAGTAAAGAAAACAACTTTTATCTTAATAGTTATTTGTTGATCCACACTCTCAATGGAAATTTGCAGGACTTATTTTTATGTATGTCTAGCCAGAAAATGCATCCCACTTTTATTGAAAATATAAAAAATACCAACTTGATTGATATTGATTTCCAATGAGCTCCACCCTTTTTCCCCAAATGACAGACACTTTGCATAATCTGAAAATGAGCAGGCAGTTAGTTAGTTTGCATGCTAACTACATTTGGTATTATATTTTCCCTACTATCTGGCTACAGTAGCCATAAGGCTGTGGATCCCTTCTGCTACAGTTAACCATGGTTGAGATATGGAGACATTGATGCCTTCATTTTAAACATTTACGCTGAGTTCAATCTCTCTTTCTTTCTAAGATAAGTCTTATAGGTGGAAAGATGCAGCAGACTTTGAGCACTGTTTGCTTTAACTACTATCAGAAAGAAAACCATCGGTTCCTCTGTTGGCAGCCTTACTCAGCCTAGGGACCTGAGAGAGATGCCTCAGGCTTCTCATTGGCAGTTGCTAAGGAAACATTTTAGGAAATCTTTTTCATAAATTCATAGTAATCTTCATTTCTCAAATGTCAAGGCTAATGACTCACCCTTTGATTACAAATGGGATTTGCTACTGCAGAATTGCTGGCAGCCTTCAAAGCTAAATTGTATTTGTCGGCATTTGAAGACTTTTACCATTGCTCCCCTTGAGTGAGCAGAAGAAATACAGATACATGAATATTTACCTCTTCCTAGAGCCCATTTAGCTGACGTCCTTACAGTCAGCCAGACAAAGACATCAGCTGTTTCTAAAGGGAGTGGAGAATTTGGTGACAGGACTGTTTCTGTCTCCCATCTTGTTTCAGAGCAGAAAAAGATACATAGATCAGCCCATGCAAACATACTGCTTCATAATTATACTCACAATGTTCACAGCATGTGAGGTAATTAAAAGTTATCAACAAAGCAACTTTTATTAATAATAAAACTGTTATGTGACAAAAAACATTCTTAACTAAGAAATTCCAAAAATGGTTAGCTGAGTAAAAAGTAAGTTTTCATAGGAGGCAGTTCTGTTCATCTTTAGTGTCAAAAAGAATGAAGAACATTGTTGTCTTAAAAACCAACAAATGTTAGAGCACACACAGTATATGTTTACTTTGCATCTAATTATGCTGATAGAACATTTGCTTGTTTAAGGTATACAGTTCCAAAGAAATTAGTTCTCAATCTGAGAAGTCTTTCAAATTTCATTTGAACTGGCTTTATCATAAATATATGTATCAGGGAATATACCGGTAGATTATATGATTTTCTACAGATATAAATCAAAGACATTGATCAATAATTACTTTCTGTAAATGAATAAATACTGATAGTAAAATGCATACTTGCCACCACATATATATAATTTTTATTTGGCAAAATATTTTATAATCTTTGCTTTATTTCACAGTCCTGGAAGATAAATCATTAATTCTAAATGGAAACTAAGCCTGAGATATTGAGATGACTAATACTATCTATTGTATTTGTACTTAAGATATGTCTGTGTCTATGTATGATGATCATTTTATATAATGTACTGAAAAAGGAAAAATGTAGAATCTGGAGAACTATATATAACCACTAGCTCTGACTTTGAATATCTGTGCAATCCTTTCATATAGAACATTTTAAAGCAATAAACATTAAAGACAAAATAAGATATTTATTTTAAAAATATTTAAGATCCAATTATATAAATTTTAAAATGTTTGAGAATAATTTGAGCATCATTTTCAGGATAATTTGAGAAATGGGGGTGGTGTGGGTTTCCTTATTTTGTTCTTTCTCTGCTTTGGACATATAATTTTATAATCTATAAAATATTCATGTCTAGATCACTAGTCCTGATTCATTGCCATTTATTTTGTAAGTTCTGCAAATTGTATTATCTCATGAGTCACCATACAACGTATTGAAATGTTAAGGAGTACAAGCTATTCACAAAATAGCACAGGGTATAGCAAGAATGTCCAAGCTTGGCTGGCTGGAGAATTCTAGGAGTTGAAATCCACAAGTCTTCAAGTTTCCAAGGTTGGACACCCCTGGGTAGAGTACACACAGCCTCATTTCAATTTAATGTGCCCAATTTCATTCCAACACTTTTTGTGACTTCCTCACCTTTCCTATATATTTTTTTCATTTCTTTTATATTTTTAATTTCAGTGCAAGAACTTCATGATTTAGCCCTGGAGCCTTCTACTCAATTTTGGTAGTGTATTGATTATGAATTTCCAAAATAGAGAGGAAGAAACAGCAGTGCCTCAGGTTTCCAATCTTCTTCCCAAATAAAACCTTTATGCAGGGTTCTTGATGTTCTCTGAGCTTGAGAAGTACCAAAAACTGTTTACAATACTACCAATATGAGTGTTGTTTCTCCATAGTTATTTCCTATGTCATGGAATAATATATGACATTAGACTGATTTTATCTTTTGGAATTTCTTTCTCCCCAATTTTCATTATGAAATAACGTCAAGTAGAAGAAGTATATCTTTTTATTAGATATAGTCTTACTGTTCCATTTTTATTCAACTTCGTCTTCCAGATGGGAACTAATTTTCATGGTTCATAAAGTCAAATCCAACTGCTGCATTTAGACCTATGTAAGAAACCAGCACTTTTATTGCCCAAGCAAATCTTATAAAGCAATTACTATTGTTTTCTAAGAATTTCTATGTCTAGCACTGCAAATCCTTTAGAGCATTCATCAGGATTTTTGTTTTTAAAAATTTCACAAAGTTAAACACAATTTTAAAAAGATAAATAGCACTCAGTAGAAAAGCCATATATTCCAAAACCTGCTTAAAGTATTCAAACATCATTTTCTTACAGAACTGCAAATAGATATGAAGAATCTCAGTTTCCTCCCCGACTCCTCTTTTATTAAAAGACAGGAAGTACAACCACAATTCTGTTCTCTCCAGTTCACTCACCATTTAAATAACTCCCCCCCCCCCCTTTATTCCTTTTTCTCCAGCACAAGCTAATCGCTGATAGCAATGTGTTAGGGAATACTCATTAAGAGTAAACCTAATATTATGGGAGGAATCATGTAACACTTGCAGCTATTATTATAGTCAGGCATAATTCATTTGCATTTTAGATGGGATTGTCAAAGCAGAGCACATCCATTTCAGAGTATTATTTAGGCTGGCCAAATTATCCATCTCTGCATTTTTGCCATTAGTCTAAGATTTCTAGAGATTGTTTTTTGTTTTGATTTTTTTTATTCATCAGCCATATGCCTTAAAGTCTTTTTCCCCTCTTTCTCGCCTGCTCACACTTTGAAAGAGCATATGTGCAGCACATGCAAAAAAAAAAAAAAAAACTCAAAGAGAAGCAAGTAGAGGGTGTGCACATGCCTTCATGACACAGGAAGCAAGTTTTGCCATGAAATGAGAAACACAAACTGTAGCAAACCATTGCATAATCCTCACCCTGCTAAGTGGCTTCCCCAGAGGCCTGATACGGTGCCAAAGCCTCTTACATAGGCTGAGACAAAGCTTCTAGTAAGAGAAATTCATTTCCTCAAGCCACCATACTACTTACTGACAATCTCCAATAGCAGTGCCTCTGTGTTTGTGATTTCCCTGCTGCTGATATTTGCTTTTTCCCAGGGCCACGAGAGGCTCCATAAGCAAATATTTGCTATTGCAATGGACATGTTATCAATTTAGCGTATAATATTTTGCTTTCTCTTCCAGGATTTTTATCTTCTCTCATTCTCTTGTACAGATTTGTGCAAATCAGCTTTTAATACCTTGGAGAGATTAATTTAGCAATTACAAGGCAGTTTTAAAACACATGCTAAACAATTGGCCATATAACCAAAGCCTCTTCTAGCATAGCACTATTATAATTTGGCAGGGGAGGGTATTTCTGAAGGAAAAGAGAGATTTACTGTATGGATTTGTTAAGAAATAAGCCTTAACCTTACAATTAATAGCTTGTATTCTCTCTCTGAATAAAAATATGCTTGTGCAAAATTCAGAATTTTTAGAAATCATCCTTAAGTTTATTCCATCCTTATGAGACTAGAGTTCTGCAACTTGAAATTTCAGTAGTCAGACATCCTTAACTCATATCATTCCAGTGTTTTCTTATGTTCCAAAATACATTATTGCACCTACAATCTAAACAAATTCATTCAAAATATAATCTAACAGAGGTCTCCAAACTTGGCAACTTTAAGACTTGTCCCTATGCTGGCTGGGGAATTCTGAGAGTTGAAGTCCACAAGTCTCAAAGTTGTCAAGTTTGGAGATCCCTGCAATAGAAAATCAAATGAACAGTCCATTCTAAAGTTGCTGATTGAAAGATACCAAAAGAAGTATAAGAATGTATAGAATGATAAACTAAAAAGAAGTTGCAGCTTAATTGGAAAACAGACTATTCTTGATTGCTGGGCCTGGTGATGCCTGCTCAGTAGTAAAAAATCCCAGGACAGGCAATGTAAGTGAATTTCTCTGGGATATCTTAGGATCAGGTTGCTCCAGGATTTGGCTAATCCTGGGGATTTTAGTATTTAAATGGCTGTGATTGGGATTGGTCAAGCCATTACAATGAATTTGGTAATTGTGGTAGATAGGACAGATTAAAATGGCTGAAATAAGATGTAATTTACAGGCATTGGGTGGGGGGGTGACATTTTTGAAAAAAAATGGGCACTGGGCTCGAATTGGCACATTGAAATTGCATTGGTACATACATACATTGCATTGTTTTATGCCAATGTCATGCCACTGGTTTAAGATTTTACTTTGAGATAGAAGTGGAATCATTGTGCAATAGAGTAAAAGATGACTTTTTTTCTATGTAATAGTTTGACTAGACTATCAAGTAGAAAGACAAAAGACTAATACAAATTTAAAAATATATAAAAAGTAGAGAAAAGATAAAAAGTTCAAAGAGAGAGAAAAGACATTTCATTGCCTAATTTGAATACTTTTAAGTTAAAGAAGTACACTTAAAAATGATATTCTCAAAGAAATGATGCTTCTCATCCAACCTGCAAATTCAGTAAAATGTCTGTACTGTAATTTCCTATTATTAATTTTCCTTTTTGGGAAAGTTAATATTAACAATTTCAAACAGTGATGTGCATGGAGAAAATAAGTTGCTCAATTTAAACTAAAAAAAGAGAATGGTTTTACATAATTATTTTGATTCTACTGCATACTTGGTAAGTGGACTGTGTTTTTGTAAAATTATAGTATTCTTTCATCAACTTGCACTGAAGCCATAGACGGAGGCTTCTCCATACAGTGCACTTTTGTTATATGATATGGATTGTTGACAACAAATCAGTTGTATGAGGTTTCTACTAAGACTTTAGTTTATTATTAGGATATGCTGCCATTTTTTAGTCTACTGTTTGAATATATTCCAGCCTGGGAAATGTACCAAAGACTATATAGTAGTTCTTTCACAAGGTGTCAGCAAAGTACCTGGTGGCCCAGATTACTAAAAATTTTAGACCAATAAAATATGAACAAAGAAGACAAGGAGGCAAGTCATAAACTTAGAAAGAGAAAAGTCTATGAAAATTTATTTTCTTTCTTTTCTGCATGTCTATGCAGTAATGACATCCTGCATTTTCCAACAGTTATACCAGTTCATTAACAAACAAACAATATTGAGTGGTTTGATTACCCCACTAGTGGCTTTCTAGCTGCATATTCATTACTGGAACATAGGAATATTCACAATGTGGAAGAATATTTAGATGTTAAGACAATTCAATGTAGAATATATTGAGCCATGGTGGCACAGTGGTTAGAATGCAGTATCGCAGGCTAACTCACTGCTCATTGCCAGGAATTCGATTCTGACCAGCTCAAGGTTGACTCAGCCTTCCATCATTCTGAGGTCAGAAATATGAGGGTTGTAAGGTGCATTATACTGACTCTATAAACTGATTAGAAAATACTAAAAAGCACTATGAAGCAGTATATAAGTCTAAGTGCTGTTGCTATTTCATAAGAGTACAGCTCTTTACAACTCACTAGTAAATCCCACTGAGAGTTGAAAACTATCTTAATGTTGAATGACTACAGTGGAAGATTAAAACCTGTCTGAATAAATTATACATAGCCCACAATTTAATTTTATGTGATCTCTAACCTAAATTCATAACTTATGCACAAAATATTTACATATTTATTCAATTTATATGAAAAAACCATTAGTTTTTATTTCTGATTAAAGCTGTTCTTTGTCTGCACCTGCTGCTTATGAGATATAAAGAGAGGTGTCAGAAAGGAAAGGATAAAAGAGATAAGATCCACCCACCCACCCACTTTTGGCCCTGGCTAAGCTCTTGTTTATTTCAGCCTCAGTTAAATAACCTACTCCACAGAGTTGTTATGTGGGAAAAAGACGGTAACAGCATTAGGTACATATGTTATAAATATATAAAGGTGGGGTAAAAATCTAACAATAATATACCATCAAACAACATCTGCCTATCCCAGGTCCTTGGGAACAACTTGATAGGTAGATAAAATGCTAAATTCAGTCTAAACATCTGGCTGACTATAAAATCAACCATAACAACTCCCCACAAATTAACCTAGAGAAAACATGACCCTTGTCAGAATAAAGGTTGCCAAACCCTGGTATGTGGAACTACAGAATTAGCTATGTAGTTGGGCTTGATTAATATAACATTACTTTGCAAGGGAAATAGGCTCCGAAGATGCATAGTGGCTCAACCCAATCTTGGTGTAAGACTCTTACAGGTCCAATTTTATTCTATGTACCTTCAGTGTTGAGCTACTATAGCAAAAAAGGAATCCTGTTGCTTTTTGTTCCAGAGAAAGTTAATCATCAGCTGGCATAACTAAGACACACATTATGAATTGGGGAAATTCTGATGTTGCAATATTTTTCTTGAAGAGAAGAGCCTCATACATCTTTTACTTCTCCGTCCTCTGTATGTATGCCTGTGTGATTGTATATTCCTAGCTTGTTTTATTTGGCAATTGCTGCTTCAGTTTATGAATGTTGGCATATAAAAAGTTGGCAGTCCTACAAGACTCTTAAATTATATACTTTGAAAGGAACATAATAACTTCTTTACCTTATGTATAGTCATGGGTCACAAATAATGCAGAAATTTGCTGAAGTAAAAAAGTAGGGGCCTTCCCAAAATCTGTATGAGATGGATTGAATCAAGAAGCCAAATTCCACCCTGCTAAATACTGTAGCAGGATATTGGTTTGGCCCACCATCCCGACTGGAATCAGAGAAGGGTTAAGGTTGAAACACATTTGCTGTGTTTTACATTATTGGATTCAGACTTTATGATATTCATTTTTCATAATTTGTAGCAGATTACTTTACCCTTAAATCTTGTTGTCTGTTACTTGGCAATTCTTCCTAAATTAATAATTGGCTTATTTACATCTCTGGAAGAACATGCTTATAACTGTCATTTGAGCAGCCAAAAAGTACAAATGAGGAGCAGGAGGAGGGTGGGAGGAGGGAAGAGAAGTAGAAAAAGAAGAGAAAGAAATGGAAGCAAAGGAGGAAGAGGAAGAGGAAAAGGAAGAAAACTTTTTCAAATCCTTTAAATTAATATTAAAAATCAAACTTCCTATTTTGTTGTTGAATGCACTAAGATTTCAACATTTCCTAACATGGATGCAACATGCAACGAATTAAAACAATAGTCTTAATTTCATTAACTACTATTGCCATAGTCAATATATTTGTATATTATATATACACAATATATTGACAAATGCTGTCTTAAAGAAATCAAGGTTATTAACTCACCATGGTGTGGCAACATATTTTGTTGTAAGAGGTTACCATCATGATGGTTTTAAGAGGGCTTCATCTGAGCTTTGTGCCAGCAACCTCTGTTGTACTTGATTTTGAAATTTCCAGGTAGATTGGAATATCTCTCTGCCTAAGATATGTCCTCCCCCAGCAAACTTACTAGACAGTGGAACTCCCAACAGGACCATGAGATTAAAGATGAAACAATAAGAGTTTGTTAATGTAGAGGAAGGAGAAATTGGAGGATGAAGAATAATTCAGATGGAAAAATGTAAAGAGAGGAAATGTGGATGTAAATTAGCAAGTGGCAGAAACACCTGAAGGAGGAGGAAGAAGAAGGAGAAGGAGAAGGAGAAGGAGAAGGAGAAGAAGAAGAAGAAGAAGAAGAAGAAGAAGAAGAAGAAGAAG
>JANHGC010005605.1:446163-461720 GCA_027560395.1 Boaedon fuliginosus | reverse complement strand
GTTGCAGGACTTTTTGGGGTTCGCCAACTGCTCGGGTTCGATCCACTTGCAGATGAGCTCCTGCTTGATGGGCTGCCTCATGTAACGGAAGAAGGCCCCTGCTCCATGATGGGCTGCCATGTTCATATTCATGTGGCCGTAGCCGTGCAGTTGGGGGGAGGCATAATGCTCGGAGCGCGGGCTGGTCACCTGCCCGTACTGCTCCGGCCGGCCGTACATGTCTCCGGAGAAACCGAGGCGCATCTGCCCGTTGACCACGTTGGGCGACGCGTGGCTCGTGGCTTGCTCGTGGAGGCCCGGGAAGAGGAGATGGCCCGCCGCCTCGCCATGCCCGTGGGGCCCTCCGAAACTGCCGGCCGCCGAGGCGAAGAGGCTGTGTTGCGCGCTGGCCGCCGCCGCCGCTTCCCCGAAGCCCCGGTTTCGGAAAAGAAAGTCCCGCGTGGAATTGAAGGCGGCCGCGCTGGAGTAGGAGCCGACGTGGCCCGGGTGGTGGTGGTGGTGCCCCAGCGCCGCCGCCGCCGCGTAGCCCGGGGCCTGCGAAGTGAACGCGGTCTGGCCGGCCGAGGCCAGCTCGTGACTGCTGGGGTTCAGCTTGAAGGCGCCCATGCCGGCGTCGGCGAAGGGGTTGATGCCCAGTCCCACCTCGCGCTCCGTCACATCGCCCGTGGAGTGGTGGCGAGAGGAGCCGAAGGTCGTCACGCCGATGGCCGGGTACTGAGGTCCAGCATCCAGGAGCATTTTGTCCCCGCTTTGCGGGCAGCTGCGGCAGCAACCGCCGAACAAAAGTGATTGATCGGGGGGCAGGGAGGGCGGGGGAGATAAGAAAGAAGCAGCCGCCAACAAACGGCAGGAAGAACGGGGAGGAAGAGCCGCCGCCGCCGCCGCCAATCCAACCAGCTTCGCCGTGCCTTTCTCTTGCCAAAGTCCGCGCGACGATCAGCCACTACAGCGACCGCATCAGGAACTCCCCCTTCGGCATCCGCGCACCAAAATCACACACACACACACACTCACACACAAAAAGGAGAGGGTGGGCGAAAGGGTCGGGTGCGGGGGAGGGGGAAGAAGGCTGGGGGGAGCGCCGAGGAAGCCGTGGAGAAGCTGCGAAAATAAAAGAAGAAGAGTAAAAAAAAAAAGACCTCGGCGCGCGCACAGGCAAAAGCGATTGCGCCTCCCCCCCTCCTGCCTCTCGGACTGCACTTTTTCGGGGTCTTCGCGGGGAGGAGGAGGAGGGAGAGAATTCAGGAGACCCCGCTCTCAAATAACAATAGCCAAAAGAGAGGAGGAAGCAGAGTCTGGCTGGGAAAAAAAAATCGAAACAAAAACGAAACTTCCTTTAGTTCTTTCCTTTTCTGGATTTTTAAAAGCAGAAGCTAGAGGAATGTAGAGAAGTAGCGAACAATTTTCAATTCTCTTCCAGTTCTTTCACTCTCCGCCCCCCCCGTCTCTTTCCCCCCCCTCCTTTGGCTTTTTCCCCCCTTCACTTTCCTTTTTCCCCCTGCTTTGTTTAAAAAAAAAAACCGGCGCAAATCATGCACAATATTGTCTTTTGCGGTTTATCTTCCTGGGGAGAAACTTTCACCTCCTCAGCCGGGCGGTGAACGCGAGACTGATAGCGGCAATCATTCCTGCAGATAAATGAATTGAAAAGACGACACCGTCCCCCCTCCCCCATGAATGGGAGAAGGGGAGGAGCTACGTGGAGGCCGACGTCGCAGTTCATTGGTGCCTCGCCATTCCTACTTTCACTTGCAACTCCCTCCTTCTTCTCCAATTAAGGGTGCACAAAACCTCTGCTCTGTCCTGATTGGTTCTCCCCTCTCATCAATCCCAGGTATTGTGAAGCCGAGTGACATCGCATTTAACAAACAGCTCGTACAGGAGTAGCAACTTTTTATACCACAAATATATAAAATAGATTATTTTTATGCTGGAAAATATTTCCAAAGCTTTTCCCCAGGTTTGTTCCAGGTTTGTCCCTCCTGTGCTACGTTTTACTTTTTTCTTTTCAAGGTGCTCATGGATTGGCGTTCAAGACCTTTGAACAACACTCAACAACTTTTTAAGGGGCTTGACCATGGGAATCCTTTTGTGAGCTGCTCCTTTCCCACTTGCGTTTACTTTTTTTTTAACCTCTAAGGCTCTCCCCAAAGTTTGTGCTGACTTGTTTAGATCTTGTTTTAAAACAAGTCTAAGATCAGTGGGGAAATGGCAATAATACGTTTGATTCCCGACCCCCCCCTCCCAGAAAACAATATGTAGCACCCATCAAAAGGCAGGTGGGTGAGAGCACTTCAATTTGCTTTTGTTTTAGTTATTTTGTGTAGTGGTTGTGTTGTCTCTTTTTTTCATAGCACTTTCTCCCTCCCCTTTCTACTTTTTTTTAAAACCCAACTCTTTAATACAAGATTAAAAAAAAAAAAACCAACCTGTAAATTTTCCCAAAGTTGCTTTTGTCTCTTGTATTCTGCATTAAGTTCTTGGATCCTGGGGTTTTATAATGCATTTGAAATCCTCTCTAGATAGGAGCAGTATAAATTTTCTGACGCTCAACCGTTTCTAGTTCACAAATCAGTCACCCTTGTCACATTTATTGAAATTCCTCAACTTGCCACCCCAGGACGGTGGAAAAAGCAGGCGGCGCCTTTGTTGCTGACCAAGCTTGTGATCGCCAGAGAAAATTTACTTACCTTCAGATGAGTGAGCAGAAAAAGAAATAACACTCCCTTTGATTTAGTTAGGAAAATGCAGACATTTGGATTCAGTGCAAACATACAACACTTGCTTGTTTTCTAGATGCAACCCCTCGATTAACCTGCCTTTCCCCCAACTAAAGTCTATTGAAGAACTGCGAATAGTTCGCCTTTGTTCCCGTTACAAAGAGCCATTGACTATATATTAAAATGATTGTCGAGATGGAGAAGTATGGTCCTTGAAAACAATCTTTGTGGCTCCATCATTTAAGAATTCAATTTCTGGACTCTTCCTTGCAGTTTTCCAAAATGTACTTTTTTTTAAAAAAAAAAATAGCATTAGTTGAGAACCTGCTTTGTTTTTAACCCAAACCCATTTCCCCCAATATCTAGAAATTTAGAATTGGGGGTGGGGGTTAAAACCAGCTAAAACTCAGAATCTTTCAGGTCTGTTGAACCAATGGGAGCTTTCCCATAAAAACGCATCCTTCCAATTGCCTGTTAGGCGCCATGAAGCAAATCCCCCTGGCAGGTCTAGGTGCAAGTGATATAATATGCAATGTTTTAAGAAGGGCAAGGGGATCGCATGGCAAACAGGGCTTTTTTTTTTTACCTTTTGCTGTGAAAGGTAGTGAAAAGGAATGCTGCACGCCAGATATCCTTGCAGATTCAATACAAGAGAAGGGAAGCTTTTCAGAGAAGCCTGGTCTGTAGGTTTCCTACGTTTCCTCTCCCTTCTTAGCGCTGATGTTTGGGCGAAAGTAGCCTTGCAAACCAAACCCGTATAGCAAGACTCCAACGCCTTAAGCAACAGGTTTGAAACATCCCATCTTGGGTAAGAAATGTGTCTCACCCTGCGAGTGTTAGATCCGACCTGAAAGGTGAAAGGTTACTGTATTTGGCATGGTTAATTCCAGGGAGATCAACAAGAGGAGAATCTGGGGATTTTGTCCTCGGGAGAAGCCTGCGCACCTTTGCAGTTAGTAGAAGAGAGAGCGAGAGTCTTCGGAACGCAGGGCATCCACTTAAAACCCACCCCAAGACTTTGCCTTCAAGGAAGAGTGCAGCCTAAAAATGACAGCCCTATTGCTTTGTTTCTTCCCTTGTTTATTTCTCCGGGTGTGTGTGTATGTATAGTGGGGGGGGGAGGAGGCGGCTGAGCGCGAAACTCTATTTGTGCCTGTGTGCGCTGTATGTGTGCAAGCATTGTGGGTTGTAGAAGTGATCAAAAGTGGGATTTGTGGCATGTTCTCTGCAGGAAACGAGAGCTGCTCCAGTTCAAAGCCACATGCATCAACGTGACACATAAGCCATTAAAATACAGTCCCGACGTTTTATTTCTATTTCATCGTGCATTGCCCAACTATTTTCAGAAAGCTAGGAAAGAAGAAACGAAGGGTGAACTTTCCGATGAAGCACCCAAGAGGACTTCTGGCTGCCCACCGACCTCTCCCCTCCCCCGCCATTTCCATCTCCCTATTTTTCCCGCTCTGTTATTATTAGATTCTCTTGTGTGTTGTCAGCCCGTCCTTGGTAGACAGAAATGAAGGGATCTCGCTTTCAACAGGTGGAGTGGGGTAAGTGATTAAGATGGAGGGGGAAGAATGGGAGATGGGGGAAATTGGGAAACACGGGTTCCAATCAGCTTCTGGCAGACTAAATTGAGGGGGGGGTTCACTTTTCAAAGGGTCTGCGTGAGTACACCTGAGTTTAGGAAGCTTCTCTTCCTCTCTCTGTCACACGTACACTAACACACATACACACACGAGAAAGACAGCGGGGGAGGGAGAGATGCACCCACGAGTCCTGACCTTTCTCGGGCACGTGGGTTACGGGTTTAGCACCAATTCCTTTACTGGTGACTGTTTTGCAGGTGAGCCACCCCTATCCCTACAGCTGAAAGCGGAGCGGGTGGCGTGGGGGAAGCGGCATCGGAATGGTATTCATTTCCCCTGGGCCTGACGATCAGGACTTTCCGAGCGAGGCTTTTCTCACGCTGCCCTGCCGCGGGAGCGAACGCGTCTGCTGCTGATCTCCAGAGACGCCTCTTACAGGATAGCAGACAATAAACCAGCCGGTTGCGATAGAGCGGCGGTGGCACGGAAAGAAAAGGGAGAGCAGAAAAGCCGGCCCCTAACGCTGGAAAATGCCCCGTTCTGCTCCTTACAGAAACGCGGCTTTTCTTATGTCGGCCCGCATCTCTCCTCGTTTTGTCTCGGGCTGGAAATGCCTAGGAAGCAGCGTTTGGTCAGTGCAGGTCTTGCCCTTGGGAGACTCAGCGCCGTCGTCTCCTGTTCCTCCGCGCCGGGAAGAAGGACTTAACCCGGTCTGCGGGGAAAGGTCTAGCGGCCTTTCATAACCGAACCGTCCACTTAAGGCGTTTTCCTTAAGGCAGCGCTGAGCCTTTAAGAGAACTAAGTAGGATTCCTCTAAAACAATGACACCCCCCCCCCCAATACATACACTCTTTCAACCCAGTCCTCCTTTGGGGTCTGGCCCTTCCTTCCCAGTGGCGAGAAAGGTGAAGCCCGCTTCATTTCCTTGGCTACTGTTGATCATGTAGTTAATCAGTTTGGATAAGTGTTGAAGGCTCAAGCTCTTGAAGTGGCCGGCTATGGAAACACCCTGGAGGTTGACCTCTGACCTGCGACCGGGAACATGTGCCAGGCCCACAGTATCCGGAACAATGACTTGAGTGTGCAACCTTGGGAAGGCGGGGGTGAACATTGGCTTGCTTTTCCTTTCAGAGGACTAGTCCTACCTGATTTCCTAACCAGCCTTGGTAGAAGCAGCTGCTGAGGGCACTCTACCAGTTTGCAAAGCTCTTGAAATATGGATCTGGCCTTCCTTCCTTCCTCTACAAGACCAACAGAAAAATTCAAATTAATTTGATTCTTGTATATACCCTCTATGTAAACTGTTCTTGATTTTGCTTTATTCTGCTTAGCTCTTTCTTTTTTCCTTTTTTTTTTTGAAGGAAATTATCATTTCAAAAGAACATGGGACATCTATAGGACCTTTATACCACAGCTTTCCCGAGTTGTAGTGCTGCTGTTTCAGAGTGAATTAGCTAAGAAGGAAAAGAAATACATTTGCAATTTATTGAAATAACTGGCTACAACAAGATTCAAATTACTAGAAAATATTTGCTTACAGCTAAACTATTTTTAGTATGAAAAATCTATCTAGCCCATAGTAGAAACTACACTTATTCAATATGTAAACACCGGTGTCATCTGTGCCACAAGCCCAACACACATGAACTTCAAATCTTACTTCATCACATTTTCAGAATTTTGTTCAAAGTAAAAAAAAAAAAAAGTAACAGCAAGCCTTCTTAAGAATGAGAGCAATGCATTAGAAACTATTTGTGTGGGGAAATCTGTTACACGGATTCTCAGATTAAGCCCTCTACAAAAAAAAATAATAATTTTGGGAGAAAAGTGTGTTTGAAAATTAGAAATTGAAGTGTTAATGAATTAGTCAAGGGAATTCTGAACATGTCCAGTTTTCTTTTAAGTACTGTAACACACCTTCTCTACTACCTCTTTTTAAGCCTTATATTAGCTTTGTTTAAATTTGTTTAAATTTAACCAATTGTTATAGCTTTAGGTAGACTATGTTTGATGTTTTCTTTTACATTATGCCAGTGTTTGTATGATTATGAATGAGTCCAAACTTAAAAGTTTGAGAAAAAGCCTTCTAATTACAATATCAACAGTAATATTGATATATATTTCCAGAATAGCTTTGATCTTTAAAATTATCACCCACATAGAAACCTGATTCTTCTTCTTCGTATATGTGATTCTGATGAAGTAGCATTCCTTAACTTCTCTCCATTTTTGCATCTAGATTCCATTTCTACAAAGAGAACTTTCTGTAGCAATGCAGCCATGAAGTCATGTCTTCTTGCCGTTTTGTGTGCATGCAATTACTTCTTCATATTTGCCACTGGTGATAAAAGTTAGAACGTGTATTTGAATTTTCTAAAGGCATCTCTTAAATCTGAGTCTTTGCAGTTGAAGCCCTGTGTCTATCGCAGACAGCCATTGGTTTCCCCTTTTGAAATGTAGAGACAAGGCATGTAAAAGCGGCAGCTTTAAAGTACCCCAGCCATCTTGAGGGTATTTGATTTAAACCTGAGAGTATCTTTGATTCGGAGGGTCTTGCAAATGAGACCAAGTTTAATATTGGCCCTGAAAAGTCCGTAAACAATGCAGCCAAGTTGGTGGTAGGGCTTCTTAATTTTCTGCCAGGAGGAGTGGGTCAGATCAAAGGAAAACTGGGGAAAAAAATCTCCTTTCCTATTTCTCTCTAAATCATTCTTAGACCTGCTCTGTAAAATATGCTCAAACTTTTGAAATGTTTAATTGTAAGCTGGTTCTCTCTCTTCCCGCCCTCCCTCTCTCCCTTCCTTTATTTCTGCCGTATTTTGTAGACACAAAGACTGAGTTCCAAAACAATGTGAGTCTTTTATTCTGGGTGGGGGAAAAAAGGAGATTTCACGCCATTCTCAAATTATTTATCACTTGCACATAAGACAGCCACTTTTTTTTTTAAATGCTACTCCTCTTTCCTAAACAGGAACCAAATCAGAAAATAAAGCACAGCGTTCACCTTGAAATGAGAAAAAGAAAAGGATTTTACAGAAACCTTTTGGAATATTCAAGTAAGTTAAAATGTGATTTCTTATACTTGCATAACTCAGCTGCTCAGTGTCCCACCAATTCCCTTTCTGTTCATTCAGCTGGTCTCTAGAATGTACCTTTGGTCCCAGTTAAACTACATTCCCTGAGCCTCTGATTGTACTGTCACATTATGCTATGACATATTCATCTTGCATTCATTAATGGATGATTTGATTGAAATGGGGTTTGACATGTATTTGGATCTTATTTAAAAAAAGAAGACTTTGATCTTGGAGAGTGGCTTTAGTTATATATTATATTATATATATATAATTTAGCTGCTGCATCAGCCTTCCACAACGTGATAGGATAGCTTTCCAGTGTCCACCATGAGAAGACTTAAGCAGAGTATTGACTGACATTTTATCTGACAGGAATACCTTAATCTGGAGGGAGCGGATCAGGTATTCTATTTGAAATTAGCATCTTATTGGGCTAGTTTTGATTATTTCAGCTTTTAGACTGGAGGAAGGAAGGAAAGAAGGACGCAAGGAAGGGGAAGTTCTATGACCTTTCCAAGAGAATAACCATCTCTACCTAATTTTTCCATCCTTCCTTGTTAGCCCACCTACTGTAGATGTAAAAATACCCATCAGTAATAAATGGATAAGGAAAATGGAGGAGAGGAAGCTTTTAACACTCTCTTCTTTCCAAAAACCTTCTTCCTTCAATAAAAGAGTGGGCCAGCATTTTCATCCCATATTATTTCTCTGCCCTTCTAAGGCCTTTCCAAAGTCACAAAAATCCTTCCACATACTATCTTCTGGTGAGAGTAATTGGATAAATTCCTGGTCTTCCTTACAGTCCTGTCCAGGAAGCATGGATTTCCATCTGTATTATGTTCTTAGAGCCCATAACAAGTCAGTTAATCCCCACAGAACATGAGATTTAAATGGGTTGCTACTCTTGAAATCATTGGCATGACATGGAGTGTTGAAAGTAGGAATTTCCATTGAACCAAGTTTGGGATTCAGTTCGTCTTTATTATAAATTCTCACATAACCAGTGGATAATAAAACAAAAATTTCAGGAGAGGGGGGATGCTTTGATTTTAAAGGAGAAGCGAGCAGGGGGTAGGGATGGCAATGCTGCATGGAAATTCTTTCTTAAGGAAACTTTCCTTCTTCATAAGTGATGAAGACCTCCTCTGAAAAGGTCACCCCTTCCCTACACAGATTCATTGACCCGTCAGAGAGACAGACATAGAACTGCGGGAAAAGTTTCTGAGGGTCTCAATTGCTCGGAGAATCCGGCTGTTTTAACCAAAAGTTAAAAGGTCAAATTCTGCTAAGCAGCTACAGCCGAACCAGCTCTGTTTAAAAGACGGGGGTAAAAGAAAGCACGTGTGACCAGGCAGGCAATGCCCCAAAACGCTCCATATTTCCAAAGGTTACTTTTTTCCAATGGGAAACGCAACAAAGTCATAGAATAAAATGTCCTCTGCTTGTTTCGGAGATCTGGTGTTGCTTAAGAAGGAGAGCCTGGGCAAGTTCTTGAGTCAGTCCATTGCAGAAAATTGCCACTGGGTTCTTCAAACCCCTTCCTCCCTGCACTCTGCCATCTTCTTTGGGTAGAAATGCAACCTTCTGCCTCTTCTAGCTCCTCCAAAGGAGATTTCGGGTCCTTCAACACAGTAGAGAAATGGGGTATGCGGAATGGGAATCCGCCCCCCCCCCTCACAGCAGTGAACTTTGCAAACTTAAACTGAACCTTGAATTCAAAGGAAGAATACGTCTTAATCAGTTGATGACAGAGGTCGGGAAAGAAAGAAAGAAAGAAAGAATTCAGTCCTTCTCCTGCAAACCTACAGGCCTACAGTATCGGTGGAAGGGAAAGCCCTTAATGGGCCGACTTTCTTAGGATCTACCGGTAAGCAAATCCCGAAGAAAGCCGCCGAAAATCATCATCTAACTTTATAAATGGTATTCGTGGCCAGGTTTTTAACTTCGTTTTCTACACCAGTTGATACACAACCCACTTGAAAGACTTTAACCCAGCCCCGATTTTTTTTTAAATCATTGGATAGCCTTTGCTTTCCAGATATTTCGACTCTTTGCTATCCACCACCTGGCAGGGCAAAGCAGTGTCCGCGCCCCGCCTCTCCCCTCCGCACCCCCCAGCCACTCAGCCCGCCTTTAGTTATTCGCACAGATCACTAGGCTGCGCTTTAGCCGGAGCGATTGCCGACACCCCCCCCCCACACACACACACTTCGGTGGTAGTCTTAGTGGGGTCGGGGGGACGACCTAACAGGACCTGAAGCCGCCTGCAAGCGGACCCACAAGCTTCCCGCTCTCCTTGCTCCTTTCTTGGAGGCCCTTTGCCAGATTGTAAGCAACCGGGCCGCGACGAAAGAGAGGGCGCCTGCGGGAAGCTGGAAAGGCGAGGATTTCTTCCCAGGGCCTCTCGCAGGCCTTGCAGCTGGGCCCCTGCAGTGGGAAGGAAATGAATCCGAACTCGCTGGCAAGTCAAGCAGCCCACTTGCCTTGGGGATATTTAAAATCCTGCTTCTGGCTAATGGCCGCGATAGCGCAACTAGGCGTTATTCTTGGAAAGGAGCGCCCTCCTTGTCATCAAGTTCCTCCGTTCCAGTATTTATATTAGAAACGGAATCTCTCCTCTCAGGGCTATGACAGGCTTAAAATACAGTCGGGGGGTGGGAGGAATGAGGACTTGCCAACCGGATTTCTGTAAGTGGGGGAACCTCGAGCTCTTCTGCAGCTCTTAAGGTCATCCTAATTTCTCCGGTTCAGAGATAGATTGGCCACACAATTGCAGAGCTCGGACTCCCGTGGAATGGGCACACTTTGTCTTCGGCATTCTGCGGGATAGCAAGGCAACTTTGTTCAGGACCTCCTCTTTTTTTTTTTCTCCGCCTTCTGATCTTGTGTACCACAACCCTCCCTCTCTGCTCTCCTCCCTCCCTCTCCCTCCCTCTCTCTCTCTCTCTCTCTCTCTCTCTTTCTCACACACACTCACACATACACACAGATATGTCTCCCAAGGTACACAACAAACGCTAGGAGTGAGAGCACTAACTTCACCTAATCTAATGAGAGATACACCATGGGCCATTTCTTTTCCATTGGATTCACGGAAGGCGAGGGGGGAGTGGAGGGGAAACCCCTGTGTGAAACCTCGGGGTTTTAAGTAAGAGCGGATAAAGCCATTAGCGTTTGACAAGAAGCCATGCCAATATTTTAGAATGGCCTAAGCCAACCGATGGTAACATAGAGGCTTTTTTAAAAAAAATTGATAAAGTGTTCCAGATGTTTTCTCTCTTGACTGAAGACTGTCAGGATTGAAGGATGTCAAGTATGTAGAGATGAAGTGATTGTAAGGAGGGGTGAGGAAAACAGCTTTATTTGGAAATCCCACTCAGTATCTTTGTAAGTAACCAGCCTACCAGAATCTTGCTTCCTGTAACGTTTGCTTTTTTTTTTTTTTTTGCCGTAACCTCATTCAGAGACCGCCAAGGATGGGGAAGGAAAAACGCGAAATGTTTTTGGCTTTAGGCAAAAGCGAGTATCAAAGGACAGTTGTCTTGAATGGCTGGGGGTGTTAGATGGTCTACGTAAACATGTTATGTAAGGACAGTTAACTGAATCCATGACGGGTAACTTTTCAGCTCCTTGGGGCATAAAAGAGTGTGTTTTTGTATTTATGTAAAATATCGATTCTGCTGCCTTTCAAAATACCTGGAGTATTTTGTATAAAATACCAATCCGAACAAAATCGGTCAGAACAGAACTATATCTCTGCTATAGATAAAATAAAATAAAATAAAATTCTCCTAAGATTATTATGTGAGGACATCTAACATTTAAACTCAGAATTTCAAAGATTATCTGGAGACTATTATAAAAAATTTGCCAGGAAAATATATAGACACATTTCCTAATTTGTTTGTTTGACCGCTTACCTGAAGTTGCTTGATAGTGGCTTTATCAAGGAATGGTTAAAAGCTCTTGGAAACAAGGTACAAAAATAAGCTATCAGTTATAAAATAGCTTTAGATGTATTGGAAATGTGTGTGTGTTTCAATTGAATGGCTGGAATTGTTTCACAGTAAAGCAAAGCATTATATGATTTGTTAGAAATATTTTAAACATTGTGTGATAACATGTTCGTGGTGTCATGGTAACTAAAATTCTATGATGGTGAGAGACAGAAATATAATATGCTTGAATCCAAAGGCTGGCTTCTTGAAGGATTTTCATCTCTACCACTACTTTTCTATTACTTAAATTTGAAATGCTTTTCATTATTTCATGAATGGATACTTCCTTAGGTGGTGAAAGCTCTTTGGTGACTTCATTGAGAATATAGCTAACCAGAAGTATTTTCACGGCAGTTCACGCGAAGTCCTTGTTTCGCGAGGGGGGGGGAGGGATCCCGCTAAATTCAGTAGAAGTAACTCGAGTGAATATCGCGATGGCGTTTTAAGAGTCGTTCTCACTGACCCCTCAGGACATTTGCACAAAGGAGCTGAGCGAACGGTGGGATTATCTGAGAATTATTTGTAAATGTTATTTAAATGTTATTTATCCAGAGCAGGACAGAAGGCGAAGAAGATGATCACGTATTAAAAGTACATGTATTTTACCATTTGTTTTGAAATACGAGATGGATAAATGGGGCTCATTATAAGATTTTAATTGGAAATTCGCGCACCTGAGTGTAAGGGGAATCAAACGTGTTGAGAAATGCAGATAGCTGAGCTGAATTTAAAGATGAACAGTGGAGGGGAGGTACTCCTTCCACCCGAGTAGGCTTACTCTAATGTAATGGTTACCTCCTCAGTTTGGGGGTATGAAGTTAAAGACAGAATTCCGGAAGCATCGTGTTAAGGACAGCGGGGGAAGGGGGAGAGATCCTGAATTCAGACAAATCAGGATAAATATTTCTCCGAAATATTCCAAGGCTTTAAAAAGACAAAGGCATTCCGGCATTTATTATTTTCACGACAGACCCAATAACATTAGAGTCATTTCCCGCCTCTCTTTTGCCAGGAGGGTAGCGAAAGAGTAACTTCTGCCTGCAATCTACAGGTTGCTTAATTTCACAGCTCCCTGCTCCATTGACGCGATTATTGTTATTCCCCTAACTAAACGGGAGCGATTGCCTAAGAGAGAGAGGGAATAGATCAATACAAATCTCCCCCCCTCCCCATTTCCAACCCACACCAGTACTTCAGGGGATGGATATTGAAACTTCTTAAGTTCCAGTAAACTCCCTGAAATGATCCGCAAGATTGGACTTGACTGTTGCTGCAGTCACTTGCAAGTAGTGGCTCAGTTTAAAAGTAAAATGATGCCATGTCACGATGGGAAATAGGGTGCCTGGGAAATAGACTGCGAGTATTGTTACGGTTATTTAAAGGCTCGCCCTCTGGGCTGCCAACAAGTGTTAGAAATCTAAATAACTGTTTGCCCACCTCTGCTTCTCAGAATAATTTCTGAATGGAAAACTCTGCCTTTCCCTCACTGTACCCATTTATGTTGGGAACGGGAACCTCTCCATCTGCGTGTGTGCCATAAAAAAAAACCAACGGTAGTCAATCAGGGGCGGGGGGGGGACACGAAGTGCGGGGGGCGACCCAAGTTTGGAAAGGATCTTCTTCTAATCTAAAGCATCGTCTGGGAATTGCATATAGTAACTGTGTACAATCCCAAGATCCAGCCTCTCCTTTTTGAGGTGCTATCACTTAACTAGCTATTATCCCCGATCTGTTTGGGAACGCCGAATCGGAGCCCGTTGCCCGAAGCCATTCCTCATCGGGGAGGCTCTAGAGCAGAGAAAGCGAGCGGAGGCAAGATTGTATCGCCTGGCGAAGCCTTCTCGGGCCAGCCTTTTTCTCTCTCTCCCGTGCCTCTTTCCCTGCGGATTCCCGCTGCGGTTGAGCCTGCCCGGATTTCTTTCCCACTCCAGCCCCAAAAGACTCAGACCAGCGCGGAAGTTCTGAGAGAAGCCTAGGCGCGCCTGGCTCTTTTCTCGGTCCCCTCCAGCTTTGTGGCGGGAAGGAAAAGCGAACTAGCTTTGAAGTTAGCCTGGAGCCAATCAGGCCTTTCGGCCGGGAAGGAGATTCCGCTCTCGGCTCTCCATTAAACCGTCTGCAGATGAAGAGACTGGGACTGGGACAGAGGCCCGGCAAGGGTGGAGGGAGGGGAACCGGGAAGACCTCAGGCGAGCGCAAAGGAGGACTCTAAAGGCTTGAACCTAGCTCCAAGAACTGCGGGGGGGGGGGGAGGAAAACGGGGCGACTCCAAGCAATAGACCGGGAACCACCAGCGGGGCGCAGGAAAGGACGGGAAAGACCAGAGCCCTCACCCAGCCGGTCACCAGCTAGCCTCGCCTTTGCGCACTCGCAGCCGCTGTCATGGCACTACCCCTCAACAATTGCCCCAAAGCGATGAACAACACCGACACCCTTTCGACCTGGGCCGGACACACGTTCCGGCTACTTTTATTGTTAATTAAAACGCAAGTGAAAACTATCTGCTGGGAGGCAAATACAAACAGCAGACCGGCTCGGTGGAGCCCTGCAGAGCGGAGGAGCAAAGAAAGAGGAGGGAGAAGAGAAAAAAAAAAACCCGCAAAGGGTCTTTTGGAAATTACCCACCAAGCACCGCGCAAGCGCAGATCTCCTTGTATCCTCTTCATCCCACCCCGCCCTTTTCCTCCCCGCTCCTTCCTAAATCTTTTCAGACTTCAGAGGGGACCTGTCATCGCTGACGTCGGTCAGGCAGCTTCGGCCAATCAGCGGCCTCCCTGATTGTTTAAGCGCTCTGGGTTGGAGCCGAGTCTATGAAGCTCTATTCAGTAGCCTCCCAACGTCCTGCTGCTGCCTCTCAAAGCATATGGGATTCCACGTAGGCATTAAAAAACAAGGGGGGGGGATCTACACCTCCCCCCCCAAAAAAAGGGACGGGGAAGGGAGAGGTGGAAAATAAAGAGATGGGAGAGAAAAAGAAAGGGGGAGCCAGAAGAAGCAGCAAAACCAAAACAAAGCCAACTAGTGGAGACCGAGCGATTGGGAGGGAGGAAGGGAGAGAGGAAACCTTTCGGGGGAGCGGGGGTGGGGAGAGGAAAACTTTCGGAAAAGTTTTTTTTTTTTCCACCGCTGGCTTTCTCCCTCTCTCCTTGCCTTTCAGGCGCTCTCGCTCGCTCCCCCCTCCCCGCTGTCAGGTGACTTTTTAGAACTGTAGAACCAAGTGAGCTTTGGGGGAAGCCAGGAATGGGGTCGGCGGCACTTTTCAAGCGGAACACCGCGCTGAAATTAGGCTTGGCAGGGGATCCTCATCCTCTTCATCCTCCTCACCGCCATTCCCTGTCCCCTCAGAGCATGACAGGCTTCGCCGGGGACCCCCATTCCATCGTTCCCACGCGCCCTGGGGAGCACCCTGGAGACTCCCGCCTCGGTCTGAGTCCATTCTGGTCAGAACACTTGGGACACCACCATCACCACCGTCACCCCCACCTCCATCACTCTCCACCTCATCACCCAGCGGCCCTTAAGCTCTGTGCTGACCCTCAGCCTCGCCATCCCGTCACAGGCCCAGCTGAAGTGGCCCCGCGTCCAACTGGAGCGCTGGGCCCGGCGCAGTCAACAGCAGTCCCTTATGCGATCCCTCACCCAAGCCAGGCTCTATCGGCAGGTAGAGAATTATTCCTGTGCAGGGATCTGACTGGCCCCGGCATGCCAGGGTTCTCTTATCCACACTCTGCTGCTCCAAATTCTCATCACGGAATATTTGTTTCAACAACAGGTAGCTACCCCGGACACCATGCTCCCCACCACCACCACCACCGCCACCACCTCCACCACCTCCACCACCACTCAGAAGTCGGGACTCATTCGCTCCTTACTGGACTCCATCACCAGGAGCAACCTCCCCATGGACCTCCAGGTGGCCATCTAAACGGACAGATCAGGCTGGGACTACCTGGAGAAATGTACGCCAGGTCTGAGCCTTTCACTCCAGGACCAATCTCCCGGGCAGATCCTTTCTCGGCTTCCTCCTTCCACGGCTACAGTAGCATGAACCTGAACGTGAATCTCGCGTCACACCATGGCCCTGGGGCTTTCTTCCGCTACATGAGACAGCCCATCAAGCAGGAGCTCATCTGCAAGTGGATCGAACTGGATCAGACTCCCAAGAAATTATGCTCG
>JANHGC010005605.1:417168-429787 GCA_027560395.1 Boaedon fuliginosus | reverse complement strand
GGGGGGGGGGTGTGGCAGAGAGAAGGGATGGGTAATTGCCATAGAATTAGCACTTGTGGTGGGATCCACAAAGTGTTCAAGGCAGGTCTTTAGCAGTTTTGAATATCCCATAACTGTAAATTATGGAATGGAAGTAATGCCATTGTTTGCTATGCCACTAAATTTAGGTAACTCTGCAGAAGGTTGGAGCATGCCATCCCCTCTGAAATTTACTCTAGGACAGGCCAATCTGTACACCTTTTCAACAAAAGATAATTAGACCACAGTTTTAACTATGTTTACTTACAAGTTAGGGTTTTTTTTTGCAGTGATTAAGTCTTCTTTTTGAACCAATTCAACCTTATGCCTGTTTATTCAAAAGGTAAGTTTGGAACCCTTGTCCAGGGCCTTGGAAATGCATTGGTTTGTGATTTCCTTGCAAGACCACAGGCTTGCCTAAAGTTCATTAACAGAGGCTGAGTACAAACAAAATAGTCACTATGGCCAGGATCAGGATTCAAAAATCTGTTTGCTGTGCCTGTTGCTTCAAAATGCAGGGATTCATTAGAGCTATTTGAAGTGACTAGCTAACCAAGTGACGCACCCCCTCACAAGCCTCATTTTGGTTTATGGAGCCTCTGGATTGGTAAGTGTTCGGGAAAGAAGTTTTCCAATCGGTTTTCCATCAGATGTAATTCTGGATGGGTAGCTCTTCCTGTCTTTTGCAACAAATACAGTAAAGTAAATGAAACCCAGAAAGGACACCGAGTGAAGTGCCTTTCCAGCCCTTCAATTGCAAAGGAACATCTCTAATTCCAGTTTAATGCTTTGAGAACATAATTTAATCTATAAACAGTAGTTCTGACTTTTTAACTAACTATTTCTGTCTCAGCTGGTGTCCAGGTTTAATTTCTAACCCTTAGAAATTAGGTAACCAAGTTGCCAATCCTTTTTATTCTTCTAATATCCTGAGAATGAATTCATGTGAATTCAGTGGGGCTTACTGTTAATTTATTGGCAAACAACAACAACAATAATCATTCTGCCCAACTCCAGTGAACCTTAAGCTTGCTCACAGCCCAAGCTGCTTCACAGCTAGTCTAAATATGGCTAACTAAAGCCTAGTTTTCTACTTGTCCACTCAGAAATAAGTCTTATTGAATTGAGTGGGACATTCTTTCAGATTCTGGTATTTGCCTGATATAGGGCCCATAGGATTGCAAGCTCTCTGTTCCCTTAACAATGGAAGATACCTCCCTTGCTTTGCAGATACTAGAGACTATCATAGCTATTATAGGAATGAGTTGTCACTAATTTAAATGAACCTTTACATTCCAGTTTGAAACTAGGCTGTATGTACAGAGTTTTTTTGTTTCTCTTTCCTATTTAATTATCAAATTGACCCAAGTACAGTTTATGTCTCCATCCATCCATCCATCCATCCATCCATCCATCCATCCATCCATCCATCCATCCATCTCATTTGAACCTGACTTTCATGAAGATTGGAATTCACAGATAAGTCTGTAATTTAATTATTTGTATTAACCTCTTTTTTGAAGCTAGGTGTGCATATGCATATGTACAGGTCTAAGTTCTTCAGGTCAAAATAATCTATCCCCATTTGTATACCAACTGGTTGTATTTGTGCATAAATAAAGAAAGGGGTGTTTGTCTATTTCATTGCAAATGGGAGATGAGGAGCAGGTTGAGGATGGGATGGGCTTTGGAGCCTGGATGCAAATATAGGAGCCACTGAAGGAAGAGGGGTCTTTTGTAGTTGACTTTCTTTATCCAAATACAAAACTCTCTCTCCTGTATGTATCTTTCATTTCATCCCCTCCTCCTTCAATCCCTCCCACTTTCACAGCATTGCTCAGTGGCGGTAAATGAATCAATTCGGACTGCTGGGGAACTCCCCACTTCTCCAGAGGACAATGCCAAGTATTAGGATATCAGACCCACTCAAAAAGATCACACATTCAATGATTTTACTTTTCACGGATGAAGAGTCCTGGTTTTTCTTTTTCTCCCCCACCCATCACCCCCTGCCCCTCTTTTTCCTTCCCATGTAAATCAAGCCCCTTCCTTATTAAGGCTGAGCACTAATCTCCAACAACCTTCACATAATGTGGCACACCACTTCGCACCTGCATTCTGAATAGAGGGGGCTTTTGAATGGAAGACACGCTTGTTGGCCCTGCTCCTCAAAGAAGTTGTCTGAATAAGTCAAGGTCCTTGAATGCCCAGCCTTGCTTTCTCTTGCTCTCCTTTGATCAGGGGAAAATAGCTCCTAATTTGTCCCTTTTTTCATTGTAACATCATTTTGAAGTCTCATTCTTTTTGTTTTACTCTCTTTTTAAGCAGGAAAAGTTACGCAAAAATGGAGCACCTCAACTCCTTCGGCTGAAAGACAACAGAGACAATACACAAACATTATTTGCTTAATGTAGGAAACAGGTTTGCCACTTTGGAGGTGCCAGTACGTTCTGGATATTTGTAAGTCTCACAATTTTACCAAGTATCCACCTGTTTTTCCATTTCTAAACTTGTTTTTCAGAGGAAAGTGGTAATACCCATTTTCACAATTTTCAATCAGAAGAAAAACCAAATTCTGGGCATCAACCCAAATTCATTGTATTAAAATAAAATAGTCGAGGACTATCTGATGCAGCTGGATATTTATAGAATACTTACAGGCAAATGCATCCCTTTATTTTTAAAAGAAAAAAAGAAAGAAAAATGTGTGTGATAGAAAAGTATGTGAGCCACAAAAGTGCTTTGTTTAATTCTATAAATCAATTACAGCAAATTATTCTGTGCAACACTAAAATTGCCAAACCAGTCACTCTTTCTAAGAGTAAAGCCTACTGACCTTGAGCTACTCAGTATTCTAGGATTGCCCTGAGAAACTTGTATTAAAAAGAAAGGATGGGAGGAAAGGATGAGAGGAAAAAGAAAAACAATGGAAAAGAAGCACTTTTGTTAGAGCTATGTCCTATTTACACATACATCTACGTACATTTGGCTGGATTTCATGGGTCTAATTTTTAAATAAACCTTCCCATTTTGAATACAAATAACACAATTTCTTTATAACCATGCAGAGGCTTTGACAATGCAAAGCAATGGTAACCCTCTGAACACATGTTCTTTCTAAGAAAACATGAATTGTGTGAGAATTCCTAAGCTCATTGCCTTGTTGATATTTGTATAGCTGTGCTGGCAGCAATAATGCAGTAGCAACATTATTCATCCTACATAGCCAGGATGATTTAGTTTATCTATTGCAGCTATTATTATATTGTCTTTCAGTTATATCGATTCCTCCAATGAGCTCAGAGTTAAATTTGAATAGGATTTACAGAACAATAATACAATCAAACGGTACAGGACAATGGAATAATGAGGGAACAATAACAGATATTAAATATGTTAAAGAACAAAAAGACAGCTTTACCAGAGTGAGCTGTACTGAATCCAAGGGAACTGTGCATCCAAATGAATTTCCATATGTTTCACCTAAAATGTTGATATCTGTAGGATTATGGGAAGACAAGCCCTTACTTTCAATAGTCCAGAATGCATGGTTCTGTGCAGGCCCAGATGTGCACGTGTCATCTCTCCTCCAGGCGCTGCATTGGCTGTTGATTTGCTTCAAGGTCCAGTTCAAGGTGCTGGTTGTTACCTTCAAAGCCTACATGGCTTGGGACCTGGTTACTTGAAGGACTATCTTTTCCTGGTCAGATCTACCTGACCTACCGGAACAAAGGAGGCAGGGCATGCTACTGGTCTCATCTCCAAAAGAGGTCCATTTAGTAGTGGGATCAAGAAGAAGAGCCTTCTTTAGTTCCCTCCCTGTGGAATATCATCTCCATGAAGAGAAGATTGGCTCCCACTTTGACACTCTTTAGGAAGACCTGGTCTTGCCAAAGGGCCTGGCGGCTCCAAAGTGGGACAGAGACTGTCAAATAGAATTGACAGTTGTCGCTATAGTTGTGGGGATATTGTTTTTTTTCTTGTTTTATACTGAGTTTCTATCTTTGTAAACCACCAGTAATCCCTGAGAGTTAGGTGGCCATATACATTTTAATAAACAAACAAAGAAATAAATTTGTCCCTAATAGGAAATGAGAAGTGCAGTATCCAATTTTAAATAAGCAAAGAAACACTCTACAGATTAATACCCAGGCAGAAAGGGAAACAGTTCTTAGAATTTAAATAAATTCGCTCCAAAGTAAATAGGGTACTTCTTTCAAAAGATTATTTTTTTTTACTGAGGCAGGTTGTTGGTTTTTCCCTGCTGGAGGGGAAATCTTGAAGGTTGAAAGTCTTACCACTCTTGGGATATACAAACTTACAGTTTAACAGCCAGCACTTACCTCTGTGTCAAGTGTTATGATTCCAGAATGAAAGCAATGGCACCCTTCAAGATGTTTCAGGTCAGAATGAACAAGATGCCCTCCCATTTCAAGGAGTCCAAAGGAAATGTTTCACCAGTGATTCCGCACTGGAGTTGCAATCAGTGCTAGCACTTAACAATTGTACTTGTGTACCATACTTACTTATATGAAACAACTTGTTGCATTCACACTTTGCAACTCATCAGTTACAAATTGTGGATATTAACTGCAAGCGTTTCCAATTACAACACTATTCTGTGTTATTATTCTGTAGGAACATCTTATGGAATATGGTTATCCAAATACAATTGGATTCTTTCTGAGAAGGAGAATCTTTCAGGACTACTATAGGGCACAAAATGACTCACAATAAAAGTCCCCCTCTCAAAACACCTTAAAATATATCATTCATATTTTTTTGTTTAGATCTTGCCTAAATTGCCAACCAAATGTAACCATACTTTATGCTGGGCAGATCACCTACAGGAAGTCTGACGAACAAGAAATTCGGACTCACTGTAGCATCAGGCATTTCAAACGCAACTTTTTCAGCCATGCCTCCTGCCTGTAAGTTGTTCAACTATCCTACTTCCCAGACAGCATTAGAAGACTGGCTGTTGTATGAACTGTCCCATAAGGAGGGCACCAGGTTGGCCAGTGGTGATCTAACTCCTACAAACCTTTTTCAGCTTCCCTAGTTACAATGAAAGGACACTGTCCCAGGCTGGAATCAGTGGGACAAATCATACCAGCGTTTTGTTGTTTTGTTAAGGAAGGAAACCCCCTGGGCTCTTTTATCACATTGCCATTTCTGCACACGAGTGCATTACAAGCACTGACCACTCATTTTAGATTTAGACATTTTATTAATCAGTTGGGGAATTCAGGTACTTCAAAGCCTCGGACAACTAGTGCATTGGGGTCACTTGACATGATGCGAATCTTCAGTTTTGTTTTGTTTTGTTTTGTTTTTTTAAAAAACTGCTCCCATTCCCTCTTTGAACATCAAATGATTATTTTCTGACATTACCGAAGGCTTGGTCTAACAGAAAACGAAGATCTCGCCCACCCGTCTTCCCGGCCCCAGCCAATACAGTTTAAAGTACTTTGATGTCTTGCCAAGAAATACACTTCTTTCAAATAGGCATGTCAACATTTGTTTTCCCATTAAATGGCGTTTAGTTGCCAGTAGTAGAAGAAGAGGGGGGGGGGGGATGACGCGAAATGGCCACTTTTTAATTCGATGTATAACAACCGCGGGGGTCTAAGAGAAAATCAGGGCGAAAGCGGTAGACACAAATAACTAAATTACCAAAACGTTAGAATATCTGCGAGATTCATTAATATGTAACAGACTCCCCAGTTAATCTCCAAAAGCCAGTGTTCCCCCTCTAAAATAGCACTCTGGGACGAATTGTACAGGAGATCAATCACTGCTAATGCAAGAAGGTTTACTGCAAGGGTGCGGGGGGTGGTGGTGGAGAGAGAGGGAGAAGCTATTTACACCTTCAAATAGAAGCTTTTGAGATTTAAGAGTCAGGGTCATACATCACCAAGAATAAATGATTATGAATTGGTAAACGCGCCCTCCAGCCATTAGCTCTGCCACGCGATTTATCATTTCGGGGTGCTCCCTCACTCCGCCTCCCTGACTTTTCAAAATCGTCGCGCTGTTTGGAAAAGGAAAGCATCGCGGTTTGGGGGGGGGCGGTGTTTTAAAGGTCACAGAGGGAAAGTTTGTTTTTGCATATACTATAAGTCATCTGAGCGCCGGCCAGTCAAAAAAGAAGCGAGGCCACTTCTGGAGAGTTGCGCGCGGGATACAACGCCGCCTTTGCACGGAGCCATTTGTTAAACGGGCGGATTGGTCGGCCCGGCGGAGTTGACACGCCGCAGCGTCCGGGGAACTCCCTTTCTTAGCAGGCGGAAAACTTGGGCGCTGTTGGCGGAGACCAGCTCCAATGGGAAAGGATCGGGCGACCGCGCCGGAGCAAAGAAGAGAGTCTTGGATTCGGCGCTTCAGGCAAGGAAGGGGCTGCGGTGCCCGGGACAAGAGGCAACGAAATGCCTCTGGGATCCATTTCCCCAGGGGGGGATTCTGACCCCTGCCTCGCCTTGCCAGGCTGCTGCGGGGCGTAGTAGCTGAGTGCAGAGTCCGTGTGGCCTTTTTCTTGTCTTGGGCGAGGCTACAAGGGTACAACAACACTTGCTTTTCATAGATTTGGAATTAGACTACAGCTTCCATCATCCCAGCCAGAATGCCAAACCATGCTGGTTCGGGGTGATGGGAACTGTAGTTCAGCAACTCTGTTGGAATAACACAGAAATGAAAATTCATTGATAAAATGCTAATCAAAAGAATATACATTACCCTCCCTCTCCCTCCAAAAACACCTCTCTATGCCCACTTTGTACACTACACGACTTGAGCCCCTGGAATACTAGCATTTGTTTATGACAGTTTAGTGGCAGATTGGATTACACACACAAACACAAGCACACACAAAGAAGCAAGTTTCCACTCTGAACAGTGATGCCCACTCTCACAGATCAGCTCAAAAACAGCCACCCAGGATATTTTTGTATCTAATACAGATTATTGAGAACATTGCTCCTTTCACCTCTTGCTTGTCAAATACCAATATATATTCTTTGTCTTTCATCTCAACAAATACAATACGTTTTTAACACATTAATCGATATTTGTAAACTACCTAACAAGCAATTTGCATATGCATAACTGCCCTTTCTCTCCCTTTCCCCACCCCTCATCCCAATTTAAATCCTACATGATTTTAATTACACCGTCCATCGGATGAAGTAAGCTGCAACTCACAAAAGCTTGTGTCCTTTAAAAAACAATCGTTAGTTGGAAAAGGTGCTACTGGAATTCAGACGTTTCACATAAAGGTGTATTGCTTCAGTTTTCCATAAATCCAATTTATTCACAGTTAATGTTAAAAGAAAAGCCACATTTGTTTTTAAGGAGGCCAGCCATTCTTAGTGCAATGTGGATGATATGTGTGTGACAACAGGTGTGTAGAAAGACTTATCTCAGTTTGTGGTAGAGCTTAGAAGCCTTGAATGAAGACCTAAGGTTAATTAAGGTTGTCACTTGTAAATTCTTTTGCTGGGCTGAAGATTCCACTTCAACTAAAGGAAAGGATATGGGAGAGTGGACTTTACAAAGTAGCTCCTTAAAATCTACTTCCTTCTAAAATCTAATTTCCCTCTTTGCACACACACCCACACACCAGTCTTTCTCTGTAAACTTAAACTCAAACTTGGGTGGCAAATCCCCTGTATTAACAGCCCCACATGTTTTTCTGGAAGGAAGCCCTTATAAACTTGGAGGAAATTCAACAGAATTCCTTTTTTATAAGGCCTCAGGGGAGAAAGGCACTTGATACTCTCCATCCTGATGCCAAAGCTGTGGTTGAATACAGACAACAGTTTGTATCTTTCTCTCCTTGCCACTATAAATTGGATCTCAACTGTGGCAGGCTTTTTAAGCTTTTTGATGGAAGAGAAGACAGTTAATCAGTGTGGTGAAAATGAGCTTCTGGCACTTTCTCCCACCAGATCTTCCTGTCCTAGCTGCAAGATCAGTAACGGAACAGTTTTTGTATAAACTGAGAGTTCTGTCTGTATACCGATTGAAGGAGTGGATGGCTGTGGAAATGGAGAATATTTATTATATTCTTAGCTGGCTCTCTATTCATAGCTTTTAACTAGATCTTTTTGATTTTACCCCTTCACACTTTCCCCCCTCAAACCACAGACTTCAGCTGTAGAATTATGGAAGAAACCACAATAAATACAGTAGACCCTACTTTGGAATAAACATAGTGGTAAAGAAGATTGCGGGCAGCTTATTCAGGGCGAAGAACCTTTTATTTATCCAAATATACAGTTGATAACAATAGAGATGCAAAGGGAGGGGGGGACCTCTTTTGAAGAGGTTGTGATCTCATTTAATTGATTACAAAAAGGGCAAAAACAGTTTAAAACTTTTCATCCTCTTCTACACTTACCCTCAACTGACCAGGTTTCAGAGTCCTACATCTCAACATTCAAACTCTCAACCTGTATCTGTGGCGTCATAAAGGTAATAGCACCCTCCCCAAGAGGAAAGTGGAGATCCAGGTAAACTTTCTGAAATGCTATGTCTAGATGTATTTCAGGATTTCCAATATGCACATCCATCTTTTGACATCCTGGTCTCCAGGTGGGCTTGAATACCGGGGAACAATCTGGAATGCCACCAGACACCTTTGCAGGGCATCAAGTTGCTTTATGCTATCACTGTGTTAGCTATAGCTGCCATTGCTGTCAAAGTATCACTCTCCCCATCAGTCCCATTCTTGCCTCCCCACCCCCACACGCATACAATGCAACCGGGGTGCAAGATATATAACCTCCCTCCCCCTCCCTCGATAAAGTTATCCTTCAATCTGGCTTCTTGGTGTTGTCGGTGGGAGTGTATCTATTCCCTGCAATCGCTTGGCAATGCTTTCCAAAGATGACATCCAGAAGATGTGTCATAGTAAATTACCTTTGTAATAAAATGTAACAAATGCAAATAGCTGTTGTCTTTATTACGTTTTAAACCATTGGTTTATCTGCACTATTTCACTTGTCAGTCGCGCAATATGTCGGGGAAAGGCGAAGGCACAGTTTGAGAGCAGATAGATGGGTCCTCGTGTGTAATCTTGCAGACATCTACCATTTGGGTCATTTCCTCATCTCCCGCAGAAAAGACATTATCCCGCTCATATTTACATACTTTTCAATATTTGTCAAACAATCATAAATTATAAATTAATGAAATGTTCGACAGTCTTCAGAGATCACCCTAATGAAGGCATTTACCTTTCCGGCGATTCGGAGGCTCATCTTGATCAGGTTTAATGACATTTCGACTCGCATGGTTTATTAGGCTTGATTAGATTTGGCCTCGTCTCCTGCTGTCGTTTCAGATGTCTCCCGACATAAACATCACCTGCTTCAGGTGCAAAAAAACAAATCAACTCTTTATCTTGCTTAGTAATAACAATAGTAATAATAATAGTAATAAATTTCCCATGGGGTTATGGAGAATAAAAGGGGAAAACTGAAAGCCCCCTCCCCTTATTTTTTAAAAGAGTAACATGAGTGAGGGACATAGAGTGGTTGTAGCTCTTAACTCCCTGTGAGAGGCCAAAGAAAGACAGCATCCCATTTGCCCACTGGGAAATAACTCCAAGCCTGCCACAATCCTTGAATTAACCCCTCATAGAGGTACTGTATTTGCTAGGATTCTACCTGGCCTTCTGTATAGCAAAAGCTCAAGTCAACAGACGTGGTTCTCCTCCTCCTTCTCGATTTGTCTTCCCAGTGATAAACGAGGTAGTTTAGGCAGAGAAGCAGGGAGCTTCATGCCTGGGCAGGGATTTGAATGCTAAACTCAAGGAAGGGAAGAGCACATTGAATGCAATGGGCCAATCAGGGCAAAGAGAAGGGTGCAAGTAGTTTGAGCTACAGCTTCTACGGGGCCAGCTCTGCACAAGGTGAATTGTAGTCTTTTGACACACCAAAAGGCCACAGAAAGAGGGAAGTGACACATCTCATCTTCACAAATCCATATCAAATGCAGGTGTTGCCTTTGTTCTGCCACCATTTTTCCTGGAACAATTCAACTGATTTCTAGAGCTCCCGCACTGTGCTGCACCCCTCGAGAGCAGAGGCAGAAAATACAGGATCCAGAGGCCTGACTGCCGGCTGCCTGCAATTTGGCAGTTCAAATCTCACTAGACTCAAGGTTGACTCAGCCTTCCATTCTTCCGAGGTGGGTAGAATGAGGACCTAAATAGTTGGAGTCAATATGCTGACTCTGTAAACCGCTTAGAGAGGGCTGTAAAGCGCTGTAAAGAGGCATATGTAAGTCTAAGTGCTATTGCTATTAAGCACCAATCCTTGAGTGGCCTTGCAGGAGCAGCCCTGCAGTCTGTTGGTAGCCTAATGGTTGCTGCGGCCAACTATCTTCAAGCCAAAGGTTGCACTTTCCCTTGGAAGAATAGAGGATTCCTACAGCCCATAGTAACCCTAAGAAGGATAGAGGTGGGCATGGCCAGGATAAAAGTGATTTAAGTGTGCTCTGTGTAGATGCTCTTTTGCCCTTAAACTTGACAACTCCTCGGGACTTCAATCAGGGCTTCCGGACACTGATGGCCCTGAGCTAGAGGCAGCACCCCAGCTTTGGGCCTTCCCCAACCTGGGTATCCTTGCGATATTTAGACGGCAACATCCAGAGTCCCAGTTAGCCTGAGACGTCTGGCCCTTGAAGCCCACATAACCCGGACGCCCCCTTAACCAAACACCGCTGCTTCGGGTCCACTCTGCTGCTTTGCGGCGGGAGGGCTTGGGATGGAAGCCTGACAAGAGGCTGTCTCCGGCGCTCACTTCACACCGTCTGGCTGCGAGCTCTTTTGACTCCCCGGCAGATTCCCACGCAACTCGGAACGACGCCGAACGGCGGCGGGGTTTTTTTTGTTTTTTGGGGGTGGGGTGGGGTGTCCAACCGAGCCCTGCAAGCCCTCTCTCTTCGGGGCACGCCGGACTCTCCCCGCCACCGAGCTTGTAATCGAGTTTTGTCCTTCGATAATTGAATTGAGGCGCTTTACAGACAGGGCCTGAGAGGCGGGAGCCCCGCCGCGCCGCTCCGCCCGTCATCCCTTGCGCGACGTGGCGCCCTTGCCAAAAGCTGGCCCGGTGATTTGATTTGACGTTCTTTCCCTTATTTATTTATTTGGGAAAGAAGGCGACACCCGCGCTCCGCGAAAGCGGCGCCTTTTGTCTTCTTCGACTCGCCTTCGCAATGCCTGCTACAAGCGGGAGCGGGGGAGGGTGCCTCGTCTGGCCAGGGAGGGAAAGATGCCTCCGCCCGCCTTGCTTGCCGGAGCCGAACGGAGGGCTCTACAAGGCCGAGGAGAGGACGGCGGAGGTGGAAGGGTTAGTGGCAAGCGAGAGCTCCAAGGCTCCAGTCTGGGAGGCGGTCGGCGCATTAGCCTTTGCACTTTATAAAATATACATCGGAAATGAAGCCGGAGCTATTAAAGGACACGCTCAGAAGCTATAAAACTGTTTGCAGAGACTTCCAAATATTTCCAAACAACGGTTTTTAAAAACACAATGGAGAGTTATTAAAGCGCTTGTTGGTAAAGTGAGCATGTGTTCTGCAATCATCAAAAATTGATATGTACCGCTAGTAAAGTAATTATGCGCCATCCTGAGGATACGAGAACAGTACATTCTTAATCCACTTGCACACCCGTTGGCTTGCAGCATCAGGCTGCAAATAGCTTAATTAAGTCTACACGTGGAATAGGACCATATTGTTACATTGCATTATGCCCACTATATCTCAATTTATTGGGACAATTAATGCTAGTGATAGACCTCGGGCAAAGAAATATGAACCGCAGAGTATTAAAATTTCAAACTACTGACATTGGCTGTGGGAAAGGGGGGAGAAAAGAAAAAGAAGGGGGGGGAGAGGAAAGAAAGAACCTTGGATTAGCTTCCATGATGTTTCAGTAGCAGGCCCTGGTCGGGGTCCTGTTCCACAACTTGACAGGGCGATGATGCTTGCTTGGGTTAAAAAAAAACACCAGAATTTTGAAAGCTTGTTCATTTGCAAAGGGCCTAATAGAATTGTAAGCCACTGACCAGTAAAGCCAACCTCACTCAGAAGAACATTTCAAGTTCTTTTAATAATATGCCACTCAATGTTTTGGGTACTTAGTACTGATTTTTTTTTCTAGAAAACCTATTTGGTGGGAAATCTGTCATCCTTCAACTGTTGCTAAATTAAATCCATCACCACCCAAGCCATTATGTCTAATGATGAAAAAATGTTGCAAGTAGTTCCTCTAAAAAAGTTGAAGGGCCACATATTTCCCCATCCCCTGAATAGAATGACTCCTCTTCCCCAAATTCCAGTTTTGCATTTTTCATATTGTAACTATTCAAATCATCCAACTCTTTAGGGGAATGGGATATAAGAGAATGAAAGACCACTGTAAATTTTTGAGGTGGGGGCTTTTGTATAAAACATAATCTATGTTGATGGCACTCTTGAAGCTATATTAACAACACCAGAAACAAATTAACAAGTTAGGTTTGTTTGAGGAAGGAAGGAAGGAAGGAAGGAAGGAAGGAAGGAAGGAAGGAAGGAAGGAAGGAAGGAAGGAAGGAAG
>JANHGC010005605.1:294867-307859 GCA_027560395.1 Boaedon fuliginosus | reverse complement strand
TTAATAATTTTAAGGGATTTTAATGTTTTAACATTTTAACATTTTATATTGTTTGTATATTATCAATGTTGTGAGCCTCCCTGAGCCCTATGGGAATGGGTGGCCTACAAATACAAATAATCAATAAATCAATAAATCAATAAATCAAAAATAAACCATGTCAGAATTGACTAGTTTACACTAACAACTTTCTTTTAAAAATGTACATATATTTAAAATAGCTTCTTTTGTCATTCTGATCTTTTTTAAATCAACAGTGAAAATATGACATTTGCAGGCAATCATCAAGTAGCATGTTAAAACTTGGTTAGCATGCAAGCATTATGGACTCTTCAATTGGTAGTTTTATTGTGATTTACTACTTGTGAATTTCTCACCTTCTAAGATCTTAGGTACCATATCCCACAATAATACACGAAGAGCCTTCTTCAATAAGATGTCTTTTAAAGAGAAAGAAGTGATATTCTCAAATTGATGCAGAGGAGGTAGGCAGAGGATGATAAATAAGAGGTTTCTGGTTAAGGACTCAGACATTACTTCTGGAGTGATCTAAATTGTCAGGCACTGGGAGATTAAAAAAAGGGGGCACATGATTAGGAAATTCTTTTAATCTATTTTATCATGACTGACAGCTGCTTCTGATACTCAGTTCATTTAACATAAATAGAGAGGTTATGTCTACCTGGAACAAACAACTGTAATGCAGATGCTGCCCCTCCCCAGTTTAAGTCCTAACTAGAATAGGTGTTTCAATCTCAACTCCTGGAGCATCTGAGTCAATAATGACTGTGCAATCCATGCACAAGGGAACTATACATCTGGGAAAGCTTCGGGTCATACAAATTGCAGTAATGATGCACATAGGACCAACTGGATTGTAATACATGAATTTTCTCGCACTTCAATGTCTTCTAATTTAGCATGTGTATTTGCAGCAACAGAGATTACACATGGGGAAGATTCAATTTAGGTGGTTGGGACTTTCCTTGTCTGTGATTCATTGCTGTGATAGATGGAGTTGCATTCTACAGCAGAGTAGATTTAATCTGAAGATCTTACAATTATCCAAGATTCATTAGTTTAATGTAACATGCTGATAAAATTAGCATACAAAGTGGGTATTCAGAAAGTGGAGAAACCAATTAACTCATGAGAAATTGGAGAAAGTTGCATTGTGATTCTGATTCAATGAGGTCTGCTTTTCTGCAGCAGTGGAAAAACATGCATTGCAAAATAGTCTGTTGGTTGTAGCCTGATACTGACTTCTTAAGGATTCAATTCTGTAGTAAACTTCAAGTGAAGCAATCAATTGAATTTTCTTTGTGAGCTTAAACAGTTTCTGTCCAAGAAAACTCATTTAGACTATGTTTATTGAATCAAATTGAATTGAATTCTTTATTTGGTCAAGTGCGATTAGACACAAAAGGAATTTGCCTCGAGTACAGAAGCACTCAGTATACATTACCACTCCTATACTATGATTAATTATGAAAGTAATAATTTAATAATATAATTATTAATAAAATAAAATAATTTCATTTAATGCTGTGCACTTTTTTAAATTCAAGACAAAAGTTGCATTGGAGCACTTATGAGCACAAGCAAGGCTTTCTCTAAAACTTCTCAAAGCAGCCTCCTGGTATTATGCAGCAGCCATAGGCTATGGCTTGGAGAAAAAGATGAAAACAATGTGACGTTCTCAGGATGCAACTCTACCTCTTTTATATGTAATATTGTGACAAAAGGGTCAGAGCTTTCGTCACACCAGCATTTGTGATGCTTTCAAACGCCTCTGGAAGCAGTTGTGTTCAAAAGTTTTAGGCAAAAGATATATGGTTGTTTCCTCGTCTATTCTAAGGCATTAAAAAAACAAAACAAATCAGAATGTAATTCTTCACTTATCGATAAAAGACAGTCCCAAAGGTGCTTTTTCAAGAGGCAATTGTATTTGCTGGTTTCTCTTTGAAGACATTTCACTTCTTCAGCTCTGAAGAGGCTTCTTGGATGAGAAGCAAACCATCTTAAAAAAAACCCCAAACCCCAGAAAGTCCAGTTGCCTCTTGAAAAAGCACCTTTGGGACAACCATGACCTGGATGACTGAGAATATCTATAGACTCTAAAGAACAGTTTTCCCTGTTGATTTGTGCCAGATTCTAGGGAATGGTGCTCATCTCCATTTCTTAGCCAAGGAAGCCAGTGTTGTCCAAATATACTTCTATGGTCATGTGGTGAGCATGCTGAGGTGCACAGAATGTTGTTACTTTCCCACCTAAGTTGTATCTATTTATCTACTTGCATTTGCATGATTTCAAACTGCTAGGTGGGCAGTAGCTGGGGCAGGTAATGGCAGCTCACCCTGTCATGCAGCAGTCAGGTCTGAAACCCAGGCTGTCAGCTTTCGAAGGATGCCTTCTTCTGAGGATTCCAGTTTTGGAAGTAGCTTCCTTTAGATATGTAGAAGCTTCTGTATTTATTGATGTTTGGTGGCTAGCTAGTATTTGTTTATACTGGTATTTATGAATATTTAGTGTATTTTATTATGAACCTTCAGTCTGTTGCTAGTGATCTGTTTTTGCTGATAACTTAACATAATGGAATGATTTTGAATATATTATTATTACTACTTACTTTAATACTGTTGTTACTTTGTTTAAAATATTCCTGAAGGAAAAAATAGAAATAAAATTTCATAAATACATCTGCAAATACTTTTGATTAAATAATGAGGTGCATGTCTATCAAAAATGTAGAACTGAAGACTATTTGACATTTTACATCATGGCTTGCACCGGTTACACAATTTTTAGCTATTTTTGTTCTTTTCAAAATTCTTAAGGTTAAGTCTGAGGCAACATTTCCTTCTGGTTTCACCTTGTTTTGTCAATGTTGCATTTTTGGTTAGTTTTGAAGTACACACTGCTTGTGTAATGCCTGTAGCAATTCTCTAGTTGTGTCTCCACAGTCCATCCCAATGGACTGGGTTGCTCTATCATCATAGTAAATATCAGGGTTCAAAGTGTTGTATCTAGATATTGAATATCTCTGTTGGATACTATTTAAGTGTTGAGCATTACAAAGTTAAGAAGCTAATAAAAGATAAGTTGGAAAGCTTAATAGCATTAACACTGAATGCAGGTTAATCACATTTTCTAAAAAGAGGACATTCGGTAGAGGAGGTTGTTTTACCTAATGCACTATAAAATAGGGCATGCATAATTTATTTATATAAATATATTTTCATTTATACCTTGCCTTTTCCCTATGGAACTTACATGTGTGGATGAAGTAGAGAGCTAATCCAATGGGGGGAAAAACACAGAGCAGAATAGTATTCATGAAAAAAAAGACAAATGGAGGATGTGAGAATCAGAGACTGAGACTATTCCAGATTATTTCATAATAAGCAAGCAATCCAAATATTTTGAATTTGCTTAAAGTCCTGGCTGGACATAGTGTTTCAAACCTGCAATTAATAAAAAAAAAACCTAAAGTCTAAAATTTCACAAGAAGTAAGAAGTGGGATCATGTACTGGTAGGATATCTCCAACCTACCAGAACCAGGAAGGTAGGTTTGGTAAAATCTTAAATGTGACTTCTTGAACAGATTTTAAAAAATCTGATCTATTTTAAAAAATCTGATCTATTATGGAATACTGCCCAGCCAATAAATAAATTATTCTAGATTTTTTTTATACCCACCCCCCCACACTAAGAATAAAACATGAATGTGTGAATGAATGAAGTAGTAGCGGAGAAATCTGGAAATATTTTATGAATACTAAGATAATCATTTTTAAAATTGCTAACCTGGGATGGGTTTAAACATTTTCCTTAAATGCTTTGTTTGATATTAGCTTACTGTCTTACTTTAGTGCAGTCACTATTTGTAAACCTTGATTTGTGTGACTTATTTAATAAATCATTGCTAAATCAAATCCAATATTTGAGTTTATTCAATGTGACTAGGACAACTTGCAAGTTTTGATTATATTTATGCACTTGTCAATAACACACATGCAAATTACATAAGTAATAGTTACAATGGGCACAACATAATTTTAATGTATTGTGCTTCATAGATCTAACTACATGATAGTATAATGTTTAGATTTCCCTTACTGGTTTCCCTTAGATTTCTAAATCCCTTAGATTTCCCTTACCTAGATAACTTTTAGAAGACAAAATATTTTTCTAAGTATGTTGATTTTCCCTTATGGGGTCAGTTAGTTATATAAATGTTTAAAGTTAACCACAGGCTCTCCCCAACATAGACTAAATAATCTTAAATTATGAGAAAATAGTAATATACTTTAAAAAAACAAACTCTGTAAAATCACATTATGAATAAATCTATACTATGGACACTTTGCTTAGGTTTTTGGAGCACGGATATTTCCTCATTATTCAACCAATTCCAAATTACATGTATTTTTACACACAATGTCAAATCAGGAATTTGCTAAGATGCTTCTGGCACATTATAATGGCTGAAATTAGCACCTTGCTAAATAAGGCTGGGAATTGGTTTGACTTTGTGCTACTTGAAAATACAATGTCTGATCAATGCAGACCAACTAATTGGTCTGAAGTGGCTAAATGCCGCCACTGAGGAAAGCAAGAAGGAATGGATTTTGGTGGATAGCTGAATGAAAATGACAATTTGCTGCAAAGAAAAGGCAAATGCTAGGTTTGAAATAATTAGGAAGAGAAGTGAAAATAAAATTGCCAAGACAATAATGCTCTTAGATAAATCCACGGCAGAAACACAAGAGGCTATTCTGATTGGCACACCTAAAAAAAGACCATTGTAGAATTCATGACAAAAGCAACTCCCCCATGAAGAGAACTATTGTCTTTTTGTCTATGTCTGTGACCTTCCAAATGAATCAAAATGTTGGCCTGATTCAAGAGTGTACTAATGTTTTATGAGCAATAACTTTAATGCAGTTATTGTTTTGTTATGCATCAGGAAAAAAAAAGGGCGGTGGCTATATAACTTAATATGAGTAAAATTTTACATTTGCCATGAAATGTTGTTTCCCCATTTTTTTCTTATGACTCCAGATCCAGTGCTGAGTTGCATTGCTTCCATAAATATGTTTCAACATATTAAACATATGGAGATAGCATTACCATAATGTATGTGCTGCTTTCTTTTAATTTTTGAATTTGTGTTTCACATGGCTTTTTCATCTTCTTGTTTTCTTTTAAATGATATAGCTATTATACAGCATACCTTCCTAACAATAAAATCCTTTCAGGCTCATAGAGGAAGTAAGACGCTCCAGGGTGCATTGCTATTGTGAAATAACTGTATTTCTTTGGTACTAACAAAGTCACCCTTGAACTTTGGCCTCCTGCCTCACTACTTACCTTCAGCCATGAGGTCATTTCACAGCAGCCACCTGCCCTGTAATATTTCTTACACAACATATCAATTGCCCTGTAAAGCAAAAGTATACATTTAAGAGCCTAGCTGTCATATTGTTCCCATATGTGAGTTCCTTGCTATGCGAAATTCAGTTGTCACTGCTGGGAAGAGGATACCCTTCCCATTTAACCTTTTAGTCAAGTCCTGTGAAGTTCTTTCTGATGTGCAAAAGCTGGCTTAGATCAATGCAACTAATGCATAGAGTTCCATTTGGTAAAGCCCACCCTGAAGGATAAATGAGCCCAAGAGTCATCTTAGTTTCAAGTCATATTTTTAAACAATTAAATTATTAAGGCATTGGATAGTCTTTCTGTTTTCCTTAAAACTCCACAGAATATCCCATAGTAGAAAGATACATAATATTCCTATATATAAAGTATAATGCAACAATGTCAGTATTTAAAATCCTTCATTAGAAGGTCCAGAAATATACTAAAACATATGACCTAAAGAAATAAAAGCTGGTCATTAGCTATTATCACAAGGCTTACTAATGTTACTAGAAAACTGTGTTTTATACCATTTCAATGGGTTGTGTTCAGGACATCCCACTAGTCCCACTATCACTCTTAATATCTCTGTTAATCCTGATTTTATTTAATAATAGTAACTGTTTATAATGATCACATGGAACTAATGGAATTCACATTGACATAATGTTAAACTATGAATCTTCAGATCTTCGGATTGATGAACCTGATATACTGTCCTTTGTGTATCGTAGATCTGCTTCTTTGCTCTGCTTTGAGCTGTTTCCTAGCTTGCAAGAAACCTTTATTTGCAGCTATTATCTGAATTAAAATTTCATTTAGTATGTAATCTTAGTTTGCAGACAAGCGCAATTCATTGTCTATGCTGGTTTAAAAGTTATGCCATTATTTTCTGCAATAAACCACAAAGGAAGTATATGTGTCTGGGCTTGTATAAGGAGAGTGAATGTGAAGACAGAAACTACTTCTGGGTTAATTAAGATCTCTTAGTTAGAGAGTTAGAAGGCCTGGAGGAACATTGTCCATGGGGTCGTGATGGGTCGGTCAACTAACAACAACAAGATCTCTCAGTATCATAGTCTGAGAATTTTTTAAAAAGCAATTTTTTCAGTCTTCTGCTTCACCATGACTTTATTCTTCATTTCTATATGTGGCATTCAGTCATGACCTTGCAAACCCTTCCTCGCTATTATCTTTATTTTACAGTTGCTAGTGACTTTAATGAATGTTTTTATCTAATTGGTAATGGCAAGTTGAATTCCTAAGTTAATGTGGATGACATTTTGTGTTAGCATTAGGGAGCTACTTTGTTCCAGTGGTTAAGGCACCAGGCTAGAAAACCATAAACCAAAAATTCTACTCACCGCTAGCCATGAAAGCCAACTGGAAGACATTTAGTCAATCACTCTCTCTCAGTCCAACTCACCTCACAGGGTTATTGTTGTGGGCAAAATAGGAAGAGGAAGGTGCATCAGTTATGTTTGCCACTTTGAGTTATTTGTAAAAATAATAAAGGTGGGATACAAATAAATAAATACTAAATAAATGTGGGTCACATTTTGGGTTTAAATGTAGCTATAGCAGAAATTCCTCTTTCAACAACTTCCAATGAACATAGATTTAGCTCAGTTCACTGGTTTTGAGTCCAACTGTAGGCCTCTGCAGTTTCCACATTTTTCCAGTCAGCACTGCACTGATGAATTCTAGAATTTTAAATCCACATATCTCATATGAAGCACAGTTAAGTAAGAAATTTCTTATTGGAATGCACTGGAAACACTAAAAAAAAAAAAAGCAAGATTGGTCATGAAAGTTTTCATTTTGTATTTGATCTAAAACAGGGTTTTCAATCATAAGTATGACTTCCTTTCACTGAAAGAATAAAATATATATATTCAGCCAGGTTGTAAAGACAATTTTTGAATAAAAAAGAAACTTGAATAATCTTAAAGTATTCCCCTAGTTCATGGCTTATTTTTTTTGATGGAGTTAATGTTAATATAATGCTTTAAAAATATTTTTTTCTTTTCTATTTTATATTAGTAACGTATGAGAACAAATAAGAGTACACTTTGTTGTTATTTGATGTGGTTATTTTTTAGTTTAGTCCCAAGGTCTATTTAATAATGTATGGAATATGGACCCAGCTGGTTAAAAATACATTTCGAAGCATCCACTGCAATGAATGTAACAGCTAAGTAATCCCATTTTAGCAAATACTTATCGGCAGCCTTTAAAATGCAGTGAAGACAACATCAACAACCTGTAAAGGCTAAAAGCCTTCTGGATTGCACTCCATTGTGTTATCTTGTTATCCTGATAAAAGCATATGTGTGTTTTTATGCATATTTGTGTATTCATGTGTGATCACAGATATTCACAGCCACATATAGTTTATCAACAGAGTAACAGAAGTTATTTTTTTTAATATATGGTGACTATTCAGAGATTTCACTACATTTCTGATAAGTAGGCATAAATAATTTGGGGTGTGAATCCACTACATCTTACAAGGACATTTTCTTGGTGAAACAGATATTTGATATGTGTTTTGTTTCTTCTGTGTTCTTTTTTGTCATACTATAGTAGATTATACTCCACTTATTTTGAAATGAAAGGCACCAAAAGTTCCCCCAACATGAGTGATGTTGAGTTGGCCATGCCCATCCTAACCCAGTCCCCTCAAGGTCAAACGCAAGCCTGATGCAGCCCTCAATGAAATCGAGTTTGACACCCCTGTCTCATGTTTCAGCTGGGGGATGGACTAAAAGACCTCCAAAGTCCTTCCAACTCTATTATTCTAGGTTGTATGTTTGATATCCCTGCTATAGATGGTCTCCAAATTTACAGCCATATAGATTTGTAGGTCATCACTAGCACTTTGAATTGTATTCATAAATCTACTGGTAGATCATTCAATATCTGCAAAGTAAGTATTATTTTGCTAAAATGTTCTACAACTTACTTGTTAGCAAAGAGGTCATCCTAACTTCATCAATTTACGAAAATGTTTAAAAGGATTCCCAAGTAAAACACACTAGTCACTTCTGCAGCTGAATATATGATCACCACATCCGAAGATCCCTAAGAATATTTTTACTACCTTGGGACCCAAGATTTGGAGGCAAAAGCTGCTACACCATTGAAATCCAACTGATTTGTATGCTTTTATAATTTGACTTCCACTAATTATAATTCAAATATAAATTGAATTTCAAATATTAAGTTTTGGATAATAAAGTCCACTTATATACTTCTTCTCTTTCTGTCTTACATTGTTTCTTCTGGACTTAATTTCTTATTTCTTTCTCCTAATTTATATAAGGAGCAACAGTGGAATGTTACTTTTTCATCTACATATAGCTTTTTTATTCAAAAATTAATTTTGAAGCCACTGTATTAAAGTGATATGGGTTTTCATTAGCTATGCACACGCACACACTCAATAAAGTTGTACTTTCTAAAAAGGAAGGTAATTAGATAAATATTTCTGATGCAGGGTCAACAATATCTGTGAAATTGCATCAAATTTACTTCAAAAGGCAGATTGCATGAATTGTATGAATGGCTTCCAATCTCTCTTTCATCCATCTCATTTATATTTTTAGACAGTCTTTATGTGAAAACAATGACTTCAATATCAAACATTTTAAATGATGCTTGAAATATCAGTCACTTGACTTTGATGTCACACACAATTAAATTCAAGCTATCTTCTCTCAGTTAATAACAGCAATCTCACCAAGTCTAGGGCCTAATTAATACAAGCTATTTGTCACTGAGAGGTGACACATGTATATCAGAATGCTTGAAACATTGTTTGGAGATAAAGTAGCTTTAGCCTGCCATGAAATGCAGTTCTTTTTTTAAATGTATGATTGGCTTTAAACATTTTGAAAGGCCCAAAAGTTTAGAGTGCTCAAACTGAGATTCAACAATCCATAAAAGATGCTATTGATGTAGCAACTTCCTTTAGGTTGCTAAATAAGTTATTTAAAAAGAAAGGCAACTAGAACTTGTTTATGTGTTTGCATTAGTAGCAGGTTGCCTTTGGTAATTTGCTTAATCTGCACTTTTTCATTGATGTGACAGAATACACATAATTATACTTTTTATTATCTAATGAGTATATTTCATTGTTTACACTTTTAAAATAAGACTATTACATTCTGACTAGGCTTTCTGGGGTCAGGGAATGAGATTATCTTCCTTTATTCTGAACACATTAAATAATGTTATTTGATCATTCAACACATGAAGAAACCCCTGATTTTAGTAGCTAATTTTCACAACATGTGAACATGCACATACATGTGCCCACACTATTCTCTGTATGGTAAATTTGCCTAAATTGACAGTGAGCTACTTCTGTGAGCCACAGAAGATGTGAGCTTTACTCTTTGTTCAACCTCTGATTCACTACGGATCTTGGATTGTAGTACAGAAGCAGATATATTGCTTAATATATAAATTATAAATTATATTGGGACACAGAGAAATGATGATAAATGAATCAACATTTTAATGGCAGAAGAGACACGATCACAATAACATTCTAATTAGGTGTGGAAAGATCTATATAGGACAGATGGGGAAGAAAGGGAAAACCATAGGAGAAATTTCTATGTGGAAAGATAAAAAAACTCTTTCATTGCAAGATTGTATTCTCTCAATTTAATAGTTTGTTCCTAAACTTCTACTTTTTTTAAAAAAAGTAATGCCAGCAAGTTAGTATTGACTCCTGGCAACAGCTTGGACAAGTCCATGCAGTTTTCCTGGCAACATTTTCAGAAATGGTTTGTCAATACTTCCTTTCTAAGCTGAGAAAGAGTGACTATACCAATGTCCCCTAGCTGGCTTCATGCCCAAGGCAGGACTACAATTCAGAATTTCTCAAGTTTCTATCCTGATGTCAGCCCAATGAATCAGGACCATACTTTAAGTTCCAGTTAGAAAGATTTTTTGCTCAAACCTACATATAACAATCTACTGAACTCATTGTCAGCACTAAATTGGTGCTAGATACGTGTCAATGGAATCCAAGTGGGGACGGATTTGTAGCATTTGTGGACATGGAATGATTCTATCCTGAGTCCCCTCTTGACTCCACATCTAAGCTGTGCCTTTTCTTCTTTAGTTGGTGCCTTTAACAACTATACCACATTGGTTCTCCATGTTTTACACAGATAAAATTATTAGCCACCTCAAGTTCCTCTTGATCTGGGAAGTGAGGCGGGGTATAAATCGAATAAATAAAAAAATTAAATTTAAATATAAATTAACTCAACTCAGTGAAATGAAAATGTGTTCCAGCACTGGTACATTTGTGCATGTACAAGTCTGACATCTTTCTATATCTTCTTCACACAATTTTACAAGGAAAGCTGCCATACAAAGATATATGTGCTTAATGAAACTAGATAAACTATCCTGACGTGCTTTCCTTATTAATCAATTAAATTAAGGTAATTAATAAAAATATATGGACTGCCATAAACTCCAGGAATTTAGAAAAAATGATAATATAAGTGTAATATCTTATAACAAAATATTATCAAGCACCAATATTAGGGAGGGAAAAAATACAAAAGACAATCATTAAAACAAACAAAAACAAGTCATCTTGACCCAGGGCTTGCTAAACAGAACATCGAAGTTTGAAGTAGTACAAGGTTGGAGCTGTACAATATTGTAACCATGGAATAAGAATGGTCTGAAAAATTAAATTAAATGCAAAATTCATTTAATTTAATTTATTAAATTTGTACTCTAGTTTATGACCTCATTGATTTGTTTTTCAACTGCCATATAAAGAACACATTAACACATAAATTTGAAAATGTAAAAATGGCCATGGAACAAGATAGATTGATAAAAAAGGTCAACAATTTTATTATAAAGTTATTTCTAAACAAACAAAGAACCCTACAAACGTACCTTAACCCTAACTCTATCCGATGGGTTACAGGATTATTGGTAGTGGTCTGAATGAAGGTGCTGATCATTCTTGATATATATTATCTTTCTCTCATGGGCTATTCAAGACACAATAGGAAAAGTCTAGGCAGAAGTTATTTGTTGGATTAAACAGAAAGTCCATGTGTAAATTACATAGATTTGTACATTTGCTACCTCATAAAGATAACACTGTCAGCCCATTAAAGTGAAAAGTGCCACCACCAATTCCTAGAGAAAGGAGATAATCTTTCTTTAATTTTTCAAAGCAACTTACTCCTTCAAAAGAAGTTGCTTTGACAAATTAAAGAAAAATTATCTCCTTTCTCTAGGAATCGGTGGTATGCTTCTCTGCATTTTTGAAATATAAAGTCCTAGCATTATTGAGCTGACCTCTTCAAGTAAACTGTTTTCATCAAAAGTCTAGTGGAAAACCTCAAGTCATATAAATATTATATTGAACATTATTTGTTTCATTTTAATACCTAGTGATAAATATCAAAATGTACACGTGGATTTTCCCACAACAGAAGAAGTAGATAGGTCAATGTGTGTGCCTTTGCCTTATTTTGGACCATAAAAATATATTTCTTGAAAGAAAGATGACATTTTATCTAAGATGGCAACTATTTTCTTCCCTACAACCCAAAAAATTAGACAGAAAAAAGCCTTATTTCCATTATTGAATTATCAGTAACCCCAAGACAACCATCTCATTTTAGAGGTAAATGATTTGAAGAAAAACCTAGTTTTCATTCAAGGCAAATAGAGTTTAAGCCCAGTTAATTTAGGTTTTTTTTTTTAATAGAAGGTAATAACTCTTCAGATCACAGGCGGAAAATATTCCCATCACCTACTACCGGTATCTGATTCTTTTATCTAAAGCTGTTTTGTGTACAGATAGAAAGTATGTTCTACTGCTCATTTAAAGAAGCAGATGAACCTCACCTTTCTACTTCGATGATATCTAGGGAACAATTTAAAAGATAAAGAGACAGAATACCGAGACAGTGCTTAAGGGAAGAAGTAATACAATACAATATCTTAGCAAATGGAACTCGCTTCTATTTACAAATGAGAAATATATTTGGGATTGTTAAATTTAGGCATAGGATATATATTACAGTATAAAAGTTAGTGCCTTAATATTAGTGACCTAAGAAGATTAGATTAGATATATGGGCTTCTTGGTCTAGTAGACTCAACCTAATGAATTTCCTGATCCTTATTAAGCTAGGGTAAAAAATAATAGGATAGAATAGAATAATAATCAAGTGCATTTTGGCTTTTTTGGATCAGCTAGACAAGGTAAAATTAATCTTGTTTATTATTTGGATAAGCTACTTTGTTTGTATGTTGTATATGTATTGTGATGAATATGACTATAAAAATAAGGTGAGATAGATAAATGATAAATGATAGATGATAGAGATAGATAGATGATACGTAGATAGTTAGATAGATAGATAAATGATAGATGATAGATATTCTGATACAGTCATTATAATACAATACCAAAGTATTAGAGACTCTCTCTCTCATATCTCATCTATCTATCTATCTATCTATCTATCTATCTATCTATCTATCTATCTATCTATCTATCTATCTATCT
>JANHGC010005605.1:222941-235429 GCA_027560395.1 Boaedon fuliginosus | reverse complement strand
ACCAAATCTGGGAGCTCAGCCAAACACCTAGGATTTGCATTTCCCCTTTTGCCTATAGAGCCAGCTATGACCCCTACCCAACATGACCCCATAGGAATTTGACAACAGCCAATGGAACAGTAACAGGAAGCTCAAGTGAAAAGCCCAAAGAAAGTATAAAAAACCCCCACTCTCATCTCCATTTTGTCAGGTACACCAGAACCATAAATGCTGTTGATTCTGTTCATCATTAAACCATATTTCAAATCATCCCCCATGTTTCCAGTGTATTTCTCCCAGCTTGTAATTGAACCAGAAGGACATTTCTTCCCACAAATAGATATGTATTCAAACATAGATTACATTACTGAGATTAGAAATAAGCCATTATTCGGTATTTTAGTAGGTGAAACAATGAATTGTCTTCTATGCAAGATGTTCTGCTTTCCTCAACCTCTTCCACATTAGCATGTCAGCCAACCAGAGGATCTTCTTGTACATCTCTCAGCAAATACTGTGTGGATTTTTAAAAAAGGCCAAGTGCATTAAAATTCATATTCCATAACTGCACTGGCATATGGGAAAGGATTGCCAAATCAGGCAATGCAAATATTTTAATTTGTGTCTGATCTCCAGTGTATAAAATTTTTGTAGTCTCATAGATTGTGCTCATTCAAATAAGCGCCACAAAACCTATTCTCAACATATAAAGAAATATTACTTTCCCAATAATGACATGCATTATTCAAATAGTCTGTAGGTTCATATTTGCTCATCAGTGATAGCAATATTACAAATGAAACTGTAAAAAGCACACCATCTAGCAAATCAATGGTTTTATTAAGTGTGTTAGTGTATTAAAATAAAATGTTTTCCTGCATATAACATCTAAAATACTTCAGTGAAAGTGATCAAGTTCATTTAGCTTCACCAGAATATGAAATGACTTCACATACATGCACTCACGTGAGGACAGTTAAAATGTCACAAAGCAGAAAATGCAGAGCAATATTATACAGAGATGAGATACAGGACAATCTAACTTTTTTTTGAGTTGTTAAAGACTGATTGTTCCTTGCAGAAAATAACTGGCATAAAAACTGATGAACTGATTATTTTATTATTTTGTTATATCTTATCCAGCACTGCTTGCAAAGATAGCACTTTTTTTAAACCAGCATTTGTAGTGTAAATGAGGAGCAACGTATTGTGAAATGATGCATTGAGGATCAAAGGAAGCAGTCCCTATTACTAAGCTGAAATCATTCTGGGGAACTGTTTTTGATTATAGTTAATGATGTAATCAAGCTAGTACACTGCCTAGAAGTTGTACCTGCAGTGGGATAACAAAATATCTAATAATATGGCTCAAAAATAAGAGTTAAAAAAATATGGTCTTAATACTTACTTTAACGGCACAGAAGATGAGAGCTAGTTGATTAAAATACTGATAGGAGCTTTTCTTTGGAAGAAATAAGTGAAATTTTAATACAGATGAAAATGTCAATAATATATAGAGAGAAAGGAACACAACAGTCATTTTTAACATCTTTGATTTCATTCTTTAAAGACCAATTATTTTTCTGTCCCCAGTGGGTGGAAAAAAACACTACTTTCTTTCTTAATGGCAAACCCATTTGGAGAATTCTCTGATTCATTTTATATTTAGTAGATTGCAGCTTCTGAATCATCAGTCAGAAGGAACCCAGCCAACTGACAGACCTGAAATCATGTCCTTTGATTGTAATTGACAGGAAAAGCATTTAAGGTAAAGGGGAAAAATATTTTATTCATCTTTGATTACACTGTGATGTGATTTGGTGACATAATACAGCCATGAACGGAAGCAAGAAAGACAATAATTCCTACTTTGGGGTTTTGACATGATGTATTCCTTTAGTCTTCTTCAGTCCTAAGCCTTCATGTACAATAGTCTGCCTGATGGAGTCTAGACAAAAAGATATACAGACCTCTGCCATTTAAAAGGCAAGCAGCTTTAAAATAACATTTGTCAAGGCCACAAATTTCAGCACTGTAAAGTTGTACCATTTTTCTTCCTCTAAATTATATTTATTTAGCTCATTCTCCCCCCAAATTCTCCCCTTTTACTTTAATAGGGTCTTAAAAATAATCAAGGAAATATCTACTTGTTATGTTGTCACCTTTAAAATATTGTCTCTAATATGTTGCAACTAATTTACTTACAGGAGAGTTTTAAATTCACTACCAAACTGCCTAGGAGTGTGCAGTATTGTAGATTGGGGTGGGGGCGGGGAGTGTTATTTTTCTTCCCAGCTTTTAATCCATTTTGATTTCTGTAAGTACACTTTCTAATGCTGTTAAAACTTTCTGGTGGCATGTTTCATGATGATTACTCCTTTTGTATCTGGCAGCACTGTTAACAATCATAAGTTGGTGAAATTTGAATACCTGCAGATACTTTTGAAATATGAAGAACGAATGAATATTTGCAAAGAAAATCTCAGGTTGAACTTACTATTTTATTTATTTATTGAAGAAAATTTTTTATGGCTGACCAATTCACTCTCACTGACAGCTTCCAACCTCTTGGCTACAACTATCAATCAAAAAGTCACTTGATGGGTTCCATCCTACTTTGGTTTCCCCAGGCCCATTGGCAAAACCAGAGCCTTGTGAAAGATTGTTAAAGTGGGGCCAATCCTATTTCTTCAAGAATGATGTTCCATAGGGATGGATCTACCACATAGAAGTCCCTTCTTCATCTCAGGTAGCTACAAGTGCTAAAGTTACTTGTTCAGTGTAGTATGGCTACTTATTTCTTCTATTCCCTTTTGACTTTGGTGACATTGATTATCATGGTGATTGATGTTACAGATGGGCCAATCACAATTGTATGCTTATAAGCATCTATATTGATGTTCTTTTTCTCTGTATAGAAATAGGCTATAGCCTCTTTGGTAATCCTCTGCCAGCCCTGTCACTTACTTGAGGTATGAGTTGTAAATTGAGCTCATCTATTATTAATCATTCTCTCTGTCTTCATTTTGTGTCCCTTTCATGCCTCTTACCTGTCAGCTGGGATATTTTTGAACATAATTGATCATTCTTATAAAAAAGTGCTGTACCCCTGTACATGATCAACACTACTGGCTCATAACAAGTGTAAGGTAGAGGTTGCGCTTAGCATGGAGCATCAGAAGCATTCCTTCTTATCTCGTCCTACATATTGACTTAGCATTGGCAGCTGTCAAGCAAACTGACAGGTAGTGAAACCTACCTTTGGTTGTTTAATCCCACCCTATTCCATATTAAATAAAATAATTTCTGTTTTCTCAATCACATACAGGTAGTTTTTGCTTACAACTGGTCATTTTATGACAGTTCAGAGTTACGATGGCCATGAAATGGGTGCTTTACATCCTGTAAAGCAGCCTCAATTGCCTAAATGGTTGTGCTGCCTCCCCTTATTCCCATGATCACAAAACTGCATGTCAGGTAGGTAAGGTGTCAAGGCGTTTCACAGTCATATGATCATTATTTGTTGACTGCAACAACATAATTCCATGACTACCTTTATTCATATTACTGGTTCAATTTATTAATATGATTTTATTAGCGGAACTAACTGTATAGCACAACAAGTGCATTTAATTGCCAAGGCTAAACCTGACCTCAATCACTACACAGAAGCTGGGAAAGTGTTGTTCAGAAAATTTATTAGATTGCCAATATAGACTTTAAAATCAAATATATTTATGCAGCATCTTCTTTAGACTTATTATCTGGGAAAAAAATGGATTGGTTTCAAAACATCTCAGATTAACAAATATGTTATCTTTGTTATCTTTTCACTTTACCTTTAAATGGATTGAGAAAAAGAAAGAAAGAAACTCCTAAATTTTGTTATCAAAACTATTAAGCTTGCTTTTAAATTTTAACTATACCACATTCTTTTCTTACAGCATAATGAAACCTCTTCTTATATTTTATACATATTCATAATATTCATGGATGTGTTGCTTTTTAAAGCAATTATATGCAGTGCAATTTTATGCATGTCGCTCAGAAATAATTCCTACACTGTTCAACAGGCTTTGCTTCCTAGTAAATGTATTCTAGGATTGCAGCCTTAAGGATTCTTCAAGTGGAACAGTTAATTTAATGCTTAATTCAGATTGCTAATCTGTCAATTTGCTAGTCTGTGAGTAAAATAGCAGTCTTTTGGTTGTGGCATCAATTCAAAATTGGTTTGAAAAGAAATTATTTAGCCTGATTTTTCATCACTTTATTCCTGATGACTTTAAACTGTGTTAAGGCAGCAACATGTGCAATACTGTCTCCAAGGTTTACATGTTCAAACATCCATTGCCCCACTCAAGACTATGCATGACCCATAGCTTTTCATTATTTGTCACATTTATATGCTGTCAGTTGTACCTTTTATTTATACCTAAATAAAAAAATGGTTAAAATCACAAAATGCAGCAACATTATAATTCAAATAATTTTAAAATCACAAAATAAGTTACATAAAAATATGAAATTTTAAAACAATATATGTTAAACCTCCTCCTAAAAACTCAAAATGAGTAAGCCAATGTCAGAGTATTGCTATGCCATGGCATGATGTGCTTAACTCAGAAGGGGGAAAGATACCTGATCTCCCCTTACCATGTTTTATGACAGGGGAGGAGTTCCTTCCACCCATATATAAACCATTACACTGTTTCAGTTTCTTTCTTGTTCCCTGCTTACTCTTCCTGCAGATAATTTTATGTGGCTAATTTTAGTTATAGGTTTATTTCTTTATTGTCTTGTTCTTAAATACATTTTATGTTTAAGAACAATGACTTATGTCTCTGTTCTTCACCATGATGTATGGCAACAAATCCAATCCTATTTTTTCTCAGCAATTGGTAGCAGAGGATTCTGGCTTCCCTCTACACCTGGAAAAGGAACAAAAAGATGTTTTAAAATTAGATTACCTATCAAAATGAGGAAATCTGGTCACTGAAAGATCTGTCACCTGACCAGCACATCTGGAGGCTGGAGTTAAAATCCCAGCATGGAACAGACTCCCAAGCAGCCTGCAAACCGGGCAACAAGTACCCAGACACTTATCCCAACAGCTACACCAGGGGTATCCATGGTTCAAGGAACCACAGCTGTGCCAATCTTGGTGAGATGGAAGGCACAGGACACCTAGAAACTGCAGCTACAGCCACCCAAGATGGACCCTTTCCAAGCAGAACAGCTGGAATAAATACTACCTTCCTTCTGGGACAACCTACAGCTCAACAACTCCATGATGCCCTAATGCAAAAACTAGAACTGCCTGAATCAACCATGACTCCTGAGGAAATCATGACCGTAATCCTAGCAAAACCCCTCATACTCCCTGCTAACCTGACTCCGGCACTGACTGATGTAGCAGTGGAGACCTGCACAGTGGCAACGGACACTCACACTGTGGTGGCGACCAACCCGGCCACTTCTACGAACCCAGTAAGCACCACCACACCAGTCTTGGAAATGGTGGCACTCCTCCCCCACAGCATGACCTCTGGCAGCATGGCCAGCAACATGGCAGAAGCTTTACATTCTTCTGCTACCCCTACAGGGCAACACATGGTGGAAAACCAGCTTCCATCCAGCATCATGGTGACAGCTTCTTTTCTGGCTAGGGCCCACCCCAAAATGGCCATACCCATTGACCCCACATGGTCCCAACAAAAAGACAACCAAACCGCACAAACTAACTCTAATGAAACCACGGAAAATATTTTAAATAAAAATGCAAAAAGTCAAAGCTTGTCCATCCCTGTCATGCAAGTCCCACCAGAAGCCCAAGTCCCCAACATGAATGCAGCAGCTCAAGTCCAAGAGACTCCCATGCTGCCAGCCACTGCCACGATCCTACCAGACATTTTAGTCAACAACCAGCCCACAATGCTAACACTACAAAGAAAATTTGATGCCTATTAAAAAATTTTGGGCCCATGGGACCTGCAGTGCTAAATGAAAACACCTCTCACAGCTGGCTTCTCTACCTTCTCCAATGATGGCAGTGGCTACCCTGGTGACTTTGATGGAGTTCCAGACAACTTTGGTTTTTGCAACGACCTCCAGAGCTTCATCATTGGCAGTGGGAACAGCAGCGCCAACAATGGCAGAAGATCCAGCAGCAGCATGGTTTCCTTCTGAATAGATATTTGTAAGATTGATCTCATTCTGCTACCCTATAGTTCAGTGTTTCTCAATCTTGGCAACTTTAAGATGCCTGGACTCCCAGATGGCTGGGAAATTCTAGGAATTGAAATTCACACATCTTAAAGTTGAGAAACATATGTTGGACTATACGTTGGACTTCAATTCCCAGAATTCCTGTGCTGTCTGGAAGTTCTACAGTCTGAAAACCAATGCAGATTACAGTGAGGAATACCAGATTGAGACAGGTTCTCCGCATAATGAATGCTATGCCTCTTTGAGTGAATATGCTCGGGCACAGAATACTTGAAAAATTGCTTGAAGAAATTTGCATGCATTTCTTTACTCGTGTATCAAAGCCAGAACAGAGACTTGATTATTTTCAATAAAGTATATGCCTGTTTCATTTTATAGCCAGATTGCTTAAATTATTATCAACGCAATGAAACTGCTGCCTCTGATAATTAATTTGTGATGTGCTGTTCAAACATGCAAGTTACATGACTATAGCTAAAGACTAAGGTATTATAAAGAAATGAGTAGACCAGTCCAAACTCTGATAATGGAAGAAATAATTCTCAATAAGGAAAAATATAATTCTGTGTTATTTCATCTTGTGCAACAAGTAATTTTGACTACATGTTATGTAATTATTAAAAAAATATTTTTAGTAGATGAAAGGTAAGCTATAGTTACTGCAACACTATTGCTAAAATTACCATTTGAATGATAAGCAATTTGTGGAGTAATTATAGTGCACACTCTACATTCAATACATTCTGATATATGGATAATTACTCCTGGTAATATGCTTTAGTTAGATATTATAACAACAATAACAATTTATTGCAAAATTAATTCCTTAGCACAATGAAACATTTATTAATGTGAAGTCAGTGTAAATTGTGTTATTTGGGGGCTCTTGTAAGTTGCTTTCCTCTGTTCATCTGCTAATTGATTATTATAGGTCATTTTAGTATTTTAGTTAAAATTAAATTGGCTTCAAGGTGTACTTGTTTTTTTTTATATAAAGAGGATATGATATGTATAGTTCACGTGGTTTTATTTAGGTTAAAAATGGAACAGTAATGTAATCATCTTTGGCAATAGAATGACAGATGAATGGAAAAATGTTTTTTTGAATCAGGTCAATGGTACTGATGATTAGTATATTGTTAATCAAGTTCTTCAGATTGCCATCAAAAGCTTTATCTTTCTCAGTCAGAGTGGTAAGAGGATCATGAATATTAAAGAGATTCAAATAGAGCTGTACTCATAATATGGAGCTCTACAAATGAAAATGTTAAATGAACCTAGGATGTATTATGTACTGTTATACTTTTAAACCAAATATGTATATCTATTCAATTACTGGTAAACTTGATGGCCAGAAACTCACTGGAGATTTTAATCAATTATACATTTATATAACTATGGTAATAAAAATTACTTAAATGAAATCTGATATCTTGATCTACAGTATATAACTTGAAAATAGCATTCATTGTAATCAAATATTAATGAATTTTAAATCTAGATATTCAAAAACTATTGTCTCACCTAGGAAATAAAGCAATATGCAACAATATTTAAGTGTACAGGACTATCTCTGGTAAACTTTCTAGGTTGCAATAGTTTTTATGTTGGTTTTAAGATGGCTCAATATATTATAAGAAATGTAATCAACAGATAAATGAGAAAATGTTGTTGACTGAAGTAATATGCCTTATGTTCAGTATTAATTCTATATTTGTTACTACTAATGTAATTTTTACCCAGGATCTCTTCAGTTCTAATCTTCTCTATTGAGGCTGTCCAATGGAAGTATTATAAAGGTCTATGAACATTCATAATTGTTGAAACAAAACCATATGATTGGAGAATATTGCCAAATTGGATTGTTTTATTTTTATTAAATGTATATGCTTAGTTTCCTATGTGAGAATATAATTGTTCTTTCTATAAAGTCACAATTGCAGGTTCATTTGTAAAGCTCTCTCACAGTCTATGGCCATGCAACAAACACAATATCCACAGGGAATGAATAGTCCTTCTACAAGTTTTTAGGTCACGGTTGCACATCCACATATAGATCACTCCCAAGGCCGTGAGTATGATACTAAAAACCCTCTAAATGATGCTATAAGATAAAATTTCTAACGTGACAAAAGAAACAATTGTTACATAAGTGTAGAATAATGTCTCAATGTCTTCAGTGTTCTTTTAAATAAGTCACATTTAAATATAGTTCTTTTCTGTTTGTCATATTTATGGAATGAACCCTTCAGTATGAACTAAAAGGCCAGGTATGGTCTTTGCTCCCCACTCCCTCCAAAATATCCTCAGTTCTTGTGGCTTTGTGAAAATGTGTCTTCACTTATTAGTATTTCCATATAATTTTAAAATGGAATAAAGAAATGTAATATGAAAATGGACATTGAAAATGTGGAACTGTATTGGGCTAATTTCTGATTGGAGTGCAGCGGTGCAAGTTAAGGAGGAGAATATTCACTCTTCTTTCCAAATCATCCTTTTTCCAAGTCTTCCATAAGTTTCTATATGTTTATTTGTCTAATTGTTTAGGAACAATTAAACAAATGTTATTGCAGTGTACTAACTTTGTACTTCTAAGATCAATCTTACAAATATCTATTCAGAAGGAAACCATACTGAATTAAAATGGAACTTTTAAATTTGAACTTTGCCTAACCATGAACAAGCATATTATATGTGTTTCAAGTATCATCATCTTTCAGTGTCATTCCTAAACTTTTTTGTTTTGTCCTTCCAAAGGGTGAAAAAAATACCCATGCATGCACAATACCTCAATACTACTCTTTACATTCTTGTAAAATGTAGCAGTCACACTCACTTATAATTACAATAGATAGCCTTCATTCCAAATACAGCATTCTAAATTCAGCTACGGTAATATATAGCTTGCACTTTTGCATCACCAAATTGCTGTATATTCTTATTAGATTAGATAGCAGAATTGTTAATCTAGTCTTATTTTACCAATGTCAGCAACAACCTTGCGACTTCCTTCAGAAAGAAATGCCATTTGCAAAATATATATGTATATATAAACTTCTGTTTGCAAGATTCATTATTCATGGTTCAGCATATTATCTCTGATGATTCATTTAAAGCAACATATATTTGTTACCTAACCTCAGTTCCTTTTCACCGATTATATTTCTGAGAGCATTTTCTGTTTACATGCTTACTCTTTTCTGCCCTCTAATGGCAACTTAATGAAACTCATAGAGTATTATCATCATGAAGAAATTGTGCGATAAAAAAATAAGACAAAAGCAACAAAAATAGTATTTAAAGGAAAATAACATTTTATATGGACATGCTTATTGAACATAACCTCATCTTATATGGGGCAAAAAGATGACATATCTGCATTCTTTCTTTTCAACATAAACCTAAAGATCCATAGATTGTGCACCAGATATCATGTAAATCCTGTTTCTCAACCTTGCCAGCCTTCAGAGATGTGGAATTAATCTCCCAGAATTTTCAGCGATGGCCATACTGACTAGGGAATTCTGGGACTGAAGGCTACACACCAGGAAATTAACAAAGCTGGGAAACACTTGTCTAAATTATGCAAGTAACTGTGGGAGAAGATACATTGTACTAACAAGGAATGCATATCAGGAAACATTGTTACCTAGAAATTGGCCTCCACAAAGAACACAATTCATCTGGATAGAGAGAATTTAGCTGATGATGGGCTCCAGCACAAAGCCCCAAAAGAATAAACTTTTGGTCCCAGTAACCGACTCAGTTTGGATCCTGCAATATAATCCTAGAACATGTATATTTGCTTTCATTCCCAACAATTCATCTGAAATTAGTGCAGTGGAAGAGGTATTATCAACATCAAAGCAAAGACATTATATATTTTGCTTCCAGAAGTCATTTTACACTGCCTCATAATATATCTCTTATCTATCATTTGAAAAGCTTTTCTCTGACTTTTGGAAAAACCATGCCAAAGATAGTGACTGATGCAACCTCTAGACCAGTGGTTCACAAAGTGGGCGGTACTGCCCCCTAGTGGGGGTTGGAGCAATCTAAGGGGGCGTTGGAAGCTCCATATGAAATTAGGAGGCACCAGGAACCAATCGGTGGGTGGCAGAGGATTCAGCCAGCTCCCATGCTGAGCCTGCACAATGAGCCAAGGGAGGGGCTTCTCACTAAGAGCTTTCCGTGCAGTTGTTAGTGATGGGTGGGTCAGACCAGTGCATGGCATATATTCCTGTTCTCTGTGTCCTCACCATTACTTGGGGCTGGCCCAACCCCCACAGTGCCCTAGGCAAGGGGCGGGGCATTCAGGGTAGGGCTTGGGCAGGGGGACATTAAGCATTCACTTTTTCTAAAAGGGAGCAATAAACCAACAAAGTTTGAGAAACACTGGTCTAGACTTTCCAAAGGCTGGCAATTGTTGTTTGAGAAAGTGTAAAGAAGAGCAAATGTTAAAAGTGAGCAGTACACATTGCTCTTTGGAACAACATGGTTTAAGTGAGAGAATGTTAAATATTTTAAGAGAAGCACCTTTTCAAAAAAATTGTACAGCCCTATTAGAATTGATGATTAAGTTTAAAGATCTTAGAGGAGAGGGTTTTTATCAAGGCAAATTTATCTATTCTGGGATAAAAATATAAAGCTTTTAGGAATATTGGGAATAGTTAGGAATATATTTAGGAAGCTGTCTTCCAATAAAGCAAGCCATTAGTTTCTACAGCTCAATATTGCTAATGTTGACTACTTGTAGTTTCAATAGGAGTAATTCTTTACCTGAAACAGGGAATGGAACCTGGTTCTTCTCTTTACACAGCAAGTGTTCAACTTAGTCTTGCTCTTGGAATCACTGTCCATAGTCTACAGTCCATTGTCCAATCTATGCTCGTATATCATATTCCTCCTGAAATGTTATGGAACTAAAACATGGCACTGATTGTAACATTTTTCAGTTTACTCCTGTTATTTATTTATTTATTAAATTTATATGGCTGTACATTTCAGCAAATGACTGCATAGTTGGAAAATTTTTGGAAGACAAATTCCTCGAGGAATTTAAATATTAGTATTGGTGCCCTGGGAGCTGTTTAAAACTGTTTAGTAGTAGATGTATATGCAAGCCATTTAGATGAAACTAATAATTTTGACAATGGCAATGTAAATAGTGTCAGGAGGAGAAGCAGAAAAATTGATTGGCCAAAAGAAAAATGACTTGGCAATGAAGTAAAACAGATTAAAAGAGATTCTGTCATCCATTTCCTGCTTTTACAGTTACAAATCCTTCGATTCCCTGCTTTACCCATGATGGGGCACATTTCTGAACAAAGATTTCTAGGATCTTGGGTGAAATAGTTTTGTGTCATGTTGCTCACTCAGAGAAAGTATGGACACTTTTCATATTAAATTATGTACTGTGAGGTCAATGATGTGTAAGTATGTTCATTTATGCAGTCCTAGGTGCTCTCTGAACTTAGTTGTTTGCTTGCAGACATTTCATTACTCAACTAGATAATATAATCAATGCTAGTGAGTGTGAAGTTTGCTCCCTGTTTATATACAGTAGCTTGCCCCGCTGGTTTTGGTGGGGATGTAGTTTTCTGTTTGGTAGTTTCATGATTGAAGTATTGTTTTCTGCTTGATTGTTTCTCTGATTGTTTCTCAGTAGCTCAGTGGCTCCAGTGATTAAAAAAAAGTGATATCAGGAGTGGTATTTGCTTCTGGTAAAAGTACCACTGAAGTAAAAAAAAATGGTGATGCTATGAGCTAGAATAAGGACAGATGGGGATATGTAAGTGTAGGAGAACTCAACTCATCTTAAAGAAAGTTCTTCCAAAATAACTGTGCTGGGTGGGTATGCTTCCATAAACATTAGGATCAAATACTGTGTTTGTTGTTGTTAGTTGCGTAGTCATGTCCAACCCATCACGACCCCATGGACAATGTTCCTCCAGGCCTTCCTGTCCTCTACCATCCCCCGGAGTCCAGTTAAACGCACACCGACTGCTTCAGTGACTCCACCCAGCCACCTCATTCTCTGTCATCCTCTTCTTCTTTTGCCCTCAACCACTCCCAGCATTAGGCTCTTCTTCCAGTGAGTCCTTCCTTTTCATGAGGTGGCCAAAGTCTTTGAAAATACATATATTATATACTTTTTGGATACAAGTAAGCATGGAAATATATTGAGAATTATTAGAAGAAAACATGAGGTATTATATAGCAAATCACAAAACATTACATACATAAATATTTATTTATTTATTTATTTATTTATGCATGTATGC
>JANHGC010005605.1:169747-187498 GCA_027560395.1 Boaedon fuliginosus | reverse complement strand
GTCTGTCTGTCTGTCTGTATCTATCTATCTATCTATCTATCTATCTATCTATCTATCTATCTATCTATCTATCTATCAAATTTATATAGTCATCCATCTCACTGAAAGTGACTCGGGAGGTGAAAAATAATCAAATAAAAACAATAAATAAAAGAAAATGTACAATATAAAAAACTTATTAATAAATATTGTAAAAGTGAAGGAAACACTCCACAGGGGTGGGAATATAAAAGTGGTCATCTCAACAATGGAGCCATTAAAGCAATTCTCTGGTTGCCTGGGAGCCACAGGCCTGGCAACATTGCCAAAACATGAGGACTTTTCAGAATATCAAAAGGGATGAAGGTAATCTAATTTCAGAGGAAGGATATTTTATAAGGCAGCCAAATGATGAATAATAAGCATGGAATGGACATAGGAGAAGGCATTTCGATTTGTATATCTATAACAAGGAGGCTAAGCAGGTTAAATGGATAGTAATGGGCTGACGAGTTTAGTACTTGACTGTGAAACTATCACGTACTATCAAATATGAGCTAAATTGGAAAATTAAAGTGTATATTTGTTTGCACATAAACACATACTCCACATTCTAGAAGAGGGTACTGGCCAATCTTCTGCATTATTGCAAAAAAAAAAAAAAAGCAATGATTTGGGTAGGATAGTTCCAAAATCTTTCTTTCATAATGAAACAATAACTTCCCCACAAGACACCCAAGGAATGAGAAATCTAAAGAAGCGATTGCATACATGAAAACCTGACCATTTTATACTTCTTTAAACAGTAAAATGAGTGATTCTGTCTTATATGGACATATGCTTGGAATACAGTGTCCTTGCTAAATGTAGATGGGTTTAGTTTGCATCTAGTTAAAGGCTAATATAAGCAAATGTCTTGTTGATTGTGGACATTATGAAACTGAAAAACATGAAATAAAGCCTGGATCTTAAAACCTGATACTTTAATATCTTTATATCTAACCATGGATAAAAGTAGATCATAAATTTACTGATATAAGTATGGGAATTATATTTCATTACATACAATGATGGAAAACATTGCAACGAAAATTGGCCTACAAAAAAAAGCAGTAATAAATCCAAAATAACAAAGGAGCATTTGGAAGAAAATTGCTTACATTATCAAAAATGATGAAAGACTCTTCATTAAAAAGCAATAAGGAAAGGCCATGCCTAACCCTAGGAATAAGGAAATAGACTGCAGGAGTAGTATCATGCTATGTAACAACCTGCCACCAACTATGAAACGGACAATAATGAAAAATGGACACAAGGATGAAACCCAAAACACACAGAAAAATGTTATTCTGAGCAGATGCTAAATATACATTATCTAACACTGACAGATAAAGAAAGTTTGTGTTTGTGTAGAGTTTCAGAGCATTGTAGAGGAATCAAATATTCTGATTTAAGAATTTATGTGCACCATTATTTCATCACTCTCTATTCAGGTAATGGTGGTACACAGAGATGTACCTTTTAGTTCAGTTCAGCTATATATATTTTGTCTCCAACAGAAAAAATAACAGTACCTGAACCTACCTATTCTTGAGAAAAGATCTGCTATATAATAACAAAATAATACAGTAGAATCTCTGGTCACAAATGCTTCTGATCAAGACCAAATTGGGTTCTGAAGAAAATATTCACAAAATATTTGAATCTGGTCATGAACACATACTCGGGTGGTGATCCAACATGACCAGAAAGTCCTGAAAATGAAACATTAGAAGACGAAGAAATCACCAAAGTTATGGAACAAATTATGGTTGTGACCAGAGGTTCTACTGTATTGTGTTATTTTTTTAAAGAGGAAGTACACCAATTTGGGGTATCATCAACAAGCTCATGATACCTCTCAGTCCCACTAGGTAGAGCAAACCAAAAAATCAACTGTAAAGGAAGGCTAAAACTATGTCTTAAGATGGCCTTTAATAACAGAATCTTGCAGCGGTATCTCACCTTTTTATTCCATACTGATAAAATAAGCTTGATGAAATTCTATCCCCATGCCCTCAGGCTATGCAGGCCTGGATGGGAGGAACTGACCTTTCAGTCCTACCAAGACCTAGGGTCTGTGAATATTAGGGTTTCTTGGACCTGGATATTTTCAATGTAATATTCTTGGGTGGGGTAGCAGTTCTGCATTCAACAGTGCTATGCAATTTGGAAGTTCTTTTGGAACTGGCCAATGGAGATTTTGTGCAGTTACATCTAGTGCACCAATTGTGTTCTTTCTTGAATCAGGAAAACTTTCTGATAGGCATTCATGCACCCCACAGTTTGTCTACTGCAATGTATTCTACATGCTGGCAGATTTGGCATACTCTGGGTTGCTTTGATTAAACAGTGTCATTTCTATTGGGGCCAAGTAAGCTATCCCCTGAAATGTGATATCTCTTTAAATGGTTCCTGCTCTTTGAGGATTTTATAAGACTTTGAAGGCCAGGTGTTTTTCCAGGCTTGGGTTAAGATGGATGGAGTCCCTAGTTGAATGTATTCTTGTCTATCTTTTTTGTATTAACTGAACAAATTCCTTCTCGTTTAATATTGTATTATGTTTTTATTCTCATTATATTATGAGTTGTCCAGACTCAGAGTTACTATCAACAAGAATTCTCATGATTTCTTAAGGGGAGAATTCCAAACTCAATGGTAAAAATAGCAGTCTTTGATAGCTTTAGTAAAAAATATAAAATATGAAAGACCAGAGACTCTAAAGAGACTAGCTAGCTGGATAGTATTTGGTTAGACCAAACAGTGTTTGATCTAGTATATCTAGTGTAAGGCATTATATTTTTTACTGATGTATTTTCTTTCACCATTTGAAGACTCTTGTGGACATCTGTGAACAAAGTCTGCAACTATGGCAGTTGAAACATGGGCAAATTCCTGTTTAACAAAAGTCAAATGTTTATATGTGGGGTGGGAATATGCTGACATATATTTCTGTACAGTGTATTTTGTTAGGTTCTGTAAAGTTGATGTAGTTGATGTAGAGTCTTCAATCTCATTGTTCTGTACAAGACAATGACAATAAAGATTTATCGTATCATATCATATTGTATCGTATTGTCAGTCAGTGTCCAAACCACCCTGCCAAGTGTTTTTTTTTTAAGTATTTACCTGCACTTTGGCATGGCTACCTCTTTCATTCCTAGATTAAGAAAAAATATTGCTGATATCATAACTTTCTCTTTTGACACCTGTCACTGCTGCTTGTCACTTCTTATTGTATATACATTTGTAGAGCTAGAAAATTAAGATTTGAAAATGGAAATTGAAATAGAAGTTGTAAAAAAAGAAAAAACTTAAACGTGAAGCATGCTTGGTATAAGAATAAGAGAACACAAGAAGAGTTTGATTGGATTAGCCCATAGGCCCACCCATTCATGCATTCTTGGTAAAATGGTGGCTGATCAGATCAGTATGTGAAACTTTCCAATATGATAAGCAGTGCTGTCTCTTTTCTGCTGATTAATAACAAATACAAAAGTTAGGAATATATTTTTCTGCTGCTGGCTTTATTGAAACTTCCCAAAGTTTGAAAGTAACTTTGTAAGAATTATAGCCCTAGGTAATTGACACTAGATGACAAGTGTTTAACCAACAATGATAATAAGCCACTAGTTACACAAAGTGATAGTCCTCTTATACTGTGGTCAACTGTTCATTGGTGTTTAGTAAATAAATGCAGTGACAATCTGATCTGTTTCAGGAATCTGATCCTAAGATTTGGAAATGATGCAATCCAATGAATAAGTCTGGGAACCATAGCAAATGTGTTTGTGTGTGTATGTGTAATCAAACAGATCACATGGTCTGTACTGCCTTGATACTGCTGTTCTTAAAACATAGTTTAAACAATTCACTCTTTTCATAGGCATTGGATTGGGATGTTGCGTAAACCTACAATGAGTCTGCAATTGTTTCATATTGAAATACGTAGACTTTTCCCTTGGTATGATTGTGAGATGGATATATAGATAGGAAGATAGATAGATAGATGACAGATTATGCCAAATTGAATGGAAATTGGATCAGTAGTTATTTTTAAAAAAAAACTCTTTTAAATCAGATTTCATATAGACTGTGATGAAATTTGAAATAGAATCTTCTAAATGGGATACATACTGTATAGTATGCCAACATGAAGATATAAAAAAGAAAATAATTAAAAGAAATGATCCCTTACAAATGCCTAGCCATTTTCCCAAAAAGATTTATCATAGAAGTAATAGAAGTAAAAGATATTAACAAATCTTTTTTGCGTTCGTTCTCACAGGTGCAACTTTCTTTGTTTTTCCTTGAAGACATTTCTCTTCTAATCGAAGAAACTTCAGGTCTGAAGGAGATTCTTGGATGAGAAGCAAAATGTCTTCAAGGAAAAACAAAGAAAGCCTAGTTGCCTTTTGAAAAAACACCTTTGGGAAAACCGTGACCTGGATGATTGAGAATCTCGATCGATATTTATTGACCAACTGTTGGCAATTTTATGGGCCAGGCCTCTTCCGATTTTGCACCACTTTTTTGAGATTTTTTATGATCTTGCTAGTCTCAACTTTATGGTGTCTTTATAATATTTATCACAGAAACCAGAATACATACAAATATTGTTTGTGATGATACATTTAGTATATAATTATCAATGTCTTAAATATGTACTTTGGTGTTTAATTATTCTTTTTTTTTCTGTTTGTTGAAAGCAACCTAGATAGCAGAATAGATGTATTGGGGTGGCAGGGTGGAATCCAGAGTTAACACTCTGACTACAGGATTATTATTCTCAGGGCTTGTATTTTGCATTGTTTTGTAGTATTTTACTAGGTTGTGTTACAAATAGATCTGTTAGGAAAGTGAAAAAAAATCATTGCTATCAGTTAGCCAGCAAAGATTTAGCAAACTTTTAAGTGCAACATTGCTTTTCAAACTAAAAACATTATTATTTTAAATCATAAATCTAGACTAGTTTTGCCTTGGATGACAATATGCTAACTAACTCTATTGAAGGCATAATTAGAAGCTCAATATGTGTGATATAATGATACAATTAGTCCCTAATTGATAGCAGCTGGCCTGGACATTTTTAAATAGCATGAGTGCAAAGTTAAAACATTGATGAAAAAGGAATGTTTGTAGAAAAGGAATCAGATTATAGATGAAGGGTGCTATATTAGAACTAAGCAGGTCTGCCTTTCTGTTTCTGTGTTTGTGTTCAAAGAACATAATAAGGGGAAAAGATCTATATATTTTTATCTGGTTATTATCTTTAAATCAATGGAACTGGGCTAGATTATTTGTGGGAGGGTATCTTCTTGTTTGAATCACCCTAATTGCATTTTAAAGATGGTGGCCATATAAATAAAATGAATGAATAATTGAATAAATGAATGTATGAATGAATTATATTTCTTTGTGCTACAGTTCTGTGTCATAATGTAAATGGTATTCAAGAAAGGACACATTGAACTTTTAGAAAAATTGGAGCATAAGGTAGAAGGACTTGGGATTACATATGGGAGATAGAGAAAGGACAAAATTTCTTGGATAGGAAATATCTGTATGTAAAAGCAATTTTTCAACCTTTCTAAAAGTTTAGAAAAATGGAATGTAAATAAATAAATTATTGCAATATTATCAGTTATTATTTTAATTAAATAATAGTTCTTTAATATTTATAATTATAATTCTATTCTGCTTCAAAAGTCATCAAGGCACTCTTTGATCATGTGATTCAATTCTTTTGATTAAAATCTACTATTAAGGCAACTTTAGATTCAAATATTTCAACGTTGTTACATAGAAATATTTTAAATAAAAGTTTGACCAAGTATAAAATAATACCTAATATTATGTATTGATCCAGGTCAGACATATACATTTTGGGCTGAGGAGAACTCTGTGCATTCTTCATACTTGACCAGGCAGATTAGCCATTGCATGCTAGGCTCTATTTGGGGGTTGTTATGCAAATCCAACTACATTAATATCAGTGTCACTTACAGTATCATTAATAGTAACATTTAATTAATGGCCTACTTCAGTTAACCCCACCCCCCATCTCTCTCCCCCCTCATATCACTGTTCCCACCCATGTCTCATTGTTTATATTACTGAAGGCTAGTTAGCCAGATAGTGATTCCAGGAAGCAGGAGAGAGCAAGCCCAGGAAATGTAGCCAGAAATGTAAAATTGAGGATATTTTATGGAATATGGTCTATCTTTCACAGATAACCTTGGTGAGAATTGAAGGTGATAAAGGACACCAGTCAAGGAAAAGCCTGGCCCACAGAGGAAAAAAAAGTACATGCATATCCAAGAAGAAAGCAGTTATGCTACATAGCATTAAATGAAGAGGAAAAGGTATAGATATTCTGCAGTTTGGAATCTCAAGTGGTTGTGTTTATATATGAAGAAAGCAGGAGCTCCTAAGCTTGTTATCCCTAGCCGTAAATAACTGTGCCAACTCTTGCTAAGTAATGTAGCTGGATCAAAACTAGATACTTTTATGGTGTTGTTGTTTTTTTAAATAAGAGACCAACAAATTCTGGATTGATGTTTTACCCTGAATTTCTATCAAATCCTGAAAGCCCAATCACATTAGATATGTTTCAGTACTTTGTTTTTTTTTCCTTTTAAATTTTGTCTATTAAATATTTGTCTATTAAATTTTGTCAATAAAAATGAAGAGTAAATTGATAAACCAGTCTACCTGGTCTAAACTAGTTTTTAAAATATTTTGGTACATACTTGTGCAATATCTGACATGTCTGACAATATACACAGACACACATTAATATGTACATTTATTATAAAAAATATTTTGCATGAGGTTTTCAATTATGCATTTTATTCAATTTTCGTAATAGTTTTTGAGCCAAAATCTACACTGTAAAATTCAGAGTTCTCATTTTGACCTAGAATTGTTTCAGCCTGCATATTTATCCAGAAATTTCAATGGGTTCATTTTTATTTAGAGATTTGGGTTAGATAGATTAGGAGATTTAAAACAAACCTGCACAATCATTTTGGACTAAGAATTACAGTTAATTTTTGTGCAGGATATACTTTAAAAAGTTAGTGAAGCCAGGTCATAATTAAACAAAGTTAATACAATTGTCTATTTATTATTTTTCCCTTCTTGTCAAATTAAAAATGAGAAATTGGCAGATACTAAGGTGGCCATATATCATCTTAAGCCATACATTTTATATACCTCATTAAAAGCTATTGGTTGCTAGCCTTTTAAAATGCTAATTTAAAATGTTGCATTATTTTTTGAAGTTATAATTATGCTTACATGCTAAGTAATATTTAAATAGAAGGACTACTTTTCTGGTATAGAAAATGAAATGAAAATTTTAGTTTGGTGTATGATGACACATAAATATTTATTATTTAGAAGCGGGGGGAATAATATATAATGCAAGTTTTAAAAAAAATAATGCATCAAAAACAAGACAGTATTTAAATGCCTGAGTAATTAATAAAAGAAATATATTAAGATTTACTTTTTAAAGGTAATATTTATACCTGAAATTAAAAGTACAAGAAACATGTAAATTATGTAATACAATCAATATTTGTAGAATAGTAATATTTTGATTGCATTCCTATTTAATTATATTTGCGATAGATACAGATATATCAACTGCACCATTGTTTTAGTATTTAACCAATGTTTTGCTTGGATTCAGCAATGTTTCTAACAAAATATGACAGCAGAAGAATACACAAGCACAGGATGATATAATATTTGAAATACCTACCTCTGTTCAATAGTATTGAACAGTATAAATCTGTTCAATAGTATTATCAGGCAGGTGTCATCACAAAATCAACTCTTACTTCCATATAATAATGACCTGGAGAAATCACATGCTTATATTGTACACAGCTAATTTTGTTTCTTTCAACAATGTATCCATTGCTTGTTATAGGCTATATAGTACTAAATTTCTATTAGCATATTCATATGTTAAAATTTCTAATTTTTCCCATCTTATTCCCCAGTAAATATTCTACCAAAATAAATAAATTCATTCATTTAGAATAAATTCATTTATTGCCAGACTTCATTTGCTGCAGGACTGCAGCAGGACTGTGAAACAGTAAATTCAAAGTAACTTGGTAATTTTTTAGAACTAGAAATTAGTAATATTGGTTAGAAATAGAGTTAAGATCACAACATAAATACAGTGTAGAGATACCGGGGTATGATTCTATTAAATGTTCTTATGCTGTTTTCAGTAAGGAAGATGTGGCTTGTCTCTTTCATGATGACAAGCCTATTTATACCAGTTAAATGTTGTAGAAAAAACTACTAAGATATCAGTATAAGTACTCTCATAGTCATTTCACTAATAGTCTGATGGGAGATTTTTTTGGTCTTGATAGCATGATTTCTTATCCAATTCCAGATAAAAACCAAAACAAACAAAAGAACAGCATTAAGCCATTCTTGGAAAAGGGACACCCACTTTCCCATTTTACAATTAATATTTTTTTGTACAACTGCTAATTTCCAGATACTCTGGGCCAGGAACATCAAACTTCTGGCCTGCAGGCTGGAGGCGTCGCATGCTAGCCATGCCCACACCTGGTTTAGCGAAGAAGGGAAAAGTCCTGATATGTCATGTGACACTGCTGTGACGATGTGAGTTTGACACCCCTGCTCTGGGCAGTTCATGAGCTTTATAAAAAAACAGGAAAAAACAATTACACAATATAGTAGTAAAAACAAGAAACAGAAAATGGCAACAACCAGGCCACAGCAAGAAGCAGACCATCACTCCATAGAATCACACTCACTCAATAAGAACAGGGGCTACATTCGATCCAAAAATCCAGGATTTGCTCCAAAAAGAACTTATACTCCTGCTCTGTTACAGCTCTCAGAAATAATAAAAACTAAACTACAGTTTAGTTTCTTGTTCCTTAAAGGTTTTTGTCAAAGAGTCTGGTTCCTAAAAAAATAACAGCACAAAGTTCATTATTCGAACATACTGTATATAGGTATATATTGAGTTTTAGACTATATTAACAGATTTAACTAAGAAATAATTCTGTGTCTTTGTAAAATTGCTTCTAGATGAGTAAATAACGAGCTTGAGGTTGATATGGCCTTATGCATTATAAAATGTCTTGGAATATACACAAAGCTTTGTAGCTTCCTGTGCCCCATTACCCTCAAGGTGATGCCTAGAATTGCTCCCATGGTTGCCATTTTGTGTAGTTACTCATCTAATCCAATGGGCCCTGAGAGATACAACTAGTTGTGGGAACAGCCTGGATTTTGCTTTCCTCCAGACTAAAGTCTGAAGATGAGCTGCAGTTGTGATATTAATTAAAGTAAACAGCAAGGCTCCTATTGATTCTAAGAGCTCTGGATTGTGAAACAGATAGCTGTTTCAAATATTTGATGGTGGGTGGCCATTAGCTCAACTGTAATTCAGCTGCAGCCTGCTTCACATAATGCAGTATTTGCGTAATACAGCAGTCCTAATACACAAGAGTTATGAGAGCTTCTAGAATGTAATACGAGTTAGTTTTTGGACCCACCAAGTATTAACAGTGAGATTTAACTTATAACATGCTGTGTTCCATTCTTAGGGTTCATCTATTGTATGTTTTGTAATGGTATTAACCTTTTGGAACAGGGGAAGTTGTATTTTAATAAATCCTCTCTGCTATTATAATTTTGCAGCATTCAAGGAATGCCACTCTACTATCAAGCTATTTCTATTTTCAAAGAATTCCAACATGTCAAACATGATCCTTGCCTTCCTGGAAAATTGATGAATGTCATTAATCAAACTTTCATTACCAAATATTCCCACACTGTGCCCTGTGAAAGTAATACTGTACATGGCACAATGGTTCTGAGGGGTTTATTTTTTTCATTCTTAACAACTTAAAATGTATTAGTAGTGTGCATTTTTGAACTTTTTAAATAGTAAAGACTCTATTGTTAATTCAAAGACAAAAAAAACCCCATGCAAGATATTATTTCTATATTCACTTAGCTTAGTAAGCTGGCTGTTATCTTTTTTAAAAAAATATTATTTTTATTTTTAAAACAAATTATTATATACATCTATACACGCAATCTTTGTGTTTCAGCTCTACAGATATACCATCACATTTACATTTCTAGCCAATTGTGCTGAATATCTAATTATATTTCTATTACTTCTTTTTTATACATCTTATATGATCCAATAAATCTTGTCTCTCCCTTATTTATGTTCTTAACTTCCTTTATTTTTTTTCTTTTCTAGTCAATTGTACCAACAAGCATAAAATTCAGAGTCCCTTTTGTTCTTAAGTGTCATCGTAAGTCGGTCCAATTCTGCTCATTCTAAAATCTTATTTATTAATCTTTCTTCAATTAGTAGATTGTTTTGTTTCCAGTTCTGTGCGAAAAGTGATCTCACGGCAGTAACAATATGCATTATTAAATAGATTTCTTCTTTTTTGAGTCCTTCTGGTAATATCCTTAATAGGTATATTTTTGGTTTTATTTCAATTTTTATCCTAGAATTTCCTGAAGCCATCCTCTGATCTTATTCCAATATTTTTTGGCAAACGGGCAGGTCCACCACATGTGATAAAAAGTACCAGAAATGAAGTTACACTTCCAACAGTTTGGTGGCACTCGGGGAAACAGTTTGGTTACATGACATCTGTAAAACATTTTATATTGATTCTCTTTATGAGCTGCTGCCATGGTACGCTTGTAGTTTTTTGTCCAGATCCTCTGCCATTTCTCTAATTCGATCATATACCCGAAGTTTTTGGCCCAAGCAATCATATTATTTTTTACAATTTCCTCCTCCATTTTTTGATTGAGAAGAAAACTATACCCCTTTTTTATTACATTTTTATCTCCACCCATTATGATTTTATCCAATTCTTGTGGCTCCCTATAAACACTAAAATTTTGTATATCATTTTTGTATCTCGACTCAATTTGCATATAAATCCACCAATCTAGATTTAGGCCTTGATCTTATAATTCCTGCTTTGATTTTAGTTTCCCTTCTTGATTCAACGAATCTTTATATAGAATCACCTTGCTTGGGTCTAATAGATTCAGGTATGTTGTCGCTTCCACTGTAGGTAGCTAGCTGTTATCTTAAGTTTATAACTTAGCTGTTTTTTAAATCTGAACAAGTTCTTAGAACATTTAAATTGCCTATCTAATATTAATAAATAAATATAATGAATGCATGCCATAAAATTTCATGGAGTTTTCTTTTTTTAACTGGATAGTCTAATTATAGGTCCCTATCTAGTCATAATGATATTCTTGAGCACAGAATTATAGTACTAAATTCTTGATGTTATTTTTATTTATTTATATAAATTATAAATGTAATTATTTATTTATTAGATTTATACTCCACCTCTCTTCCTCAATAAGGGTAACTCTTAAATAATAAATTTATTTATCATTTTTGCAAATAACTTAAGGTTTAGAACATATCCAATATACATTCCTCCTCTTATTTTTCACATAACATCATCCCTGTGAGGTCATTTGGGTTAAGAGAGAGTGCCCAAGGTCATCCAGCTGACTTTCATGGCCAAGACAGAATTTGAGGTCATGGTTTCTTGCTTTGTAGCCTAGTGCCTTATTAGACCAAACTGGCTCTGTTGTTCTACACTATGCATAGAATCTACTTGACACAAGAAATATGTCCAAGAGTATCAAACAATCCATAGACAACATATATTTGAGCCAAGGTTTTAGAATACAAGACCCTGGTGCCATCTTTGACTATAATTACTAAAATTTGATGCTAGTATTTCCTACCATTTTTGAGCATAATTTATTTACTAAAAATAAGAAAAGGATGGGATGGTAGAAAAACTCATTCCAAAAGAAACTGAGAGCAATATATACAGTTCTATTCTGCCCATATGTAATGCAGTCATATACATTTTAAGCTCTAGTTTTGAAATGTTTTACTATGGCAGTCTAGTCTGAGAAAGGGAGAAATGTTGCTACTATTTGAAATTGGTGCCAGCTGGAAGAATAATGGATATTTTGAATTATTCAAAAAGGCATATATGGCAATAAGTATAATAGAGAAATGGCCTGAGATAAGTGGCAAATCATGGTCAAAATTGTATGCAATAATAAAATAAATTAGGACCAAGAAGGACAACTCACAGAAATAATTACACAATAAGAAAGAGGCTCCTGGCTTATACAACAAGATAAAAATAGCCAAGGTAATAATTGGCTAATTTAGTAGCTACTGGTTCCCAGGCAAGAGATATTCAATATTAATCTGTTTTTTCAACCAGTCCAACTTTTGTCATTTGATATTATTTGGAAGTAGGTTTACCTATGAAACTGATTCAGTTTGCAGGTTTCTGAATCTGTCTGGTTCCATTTCATTGGAAGTATTCATATGCATAGTACAGTTTCCCATTGTAGACAGTGGCACTATATCAGTAGATGATTGGCTCTTCATCCATATCCCTTTTGCAACTGTCCTTCTATTGCTGAATCTAATATTAGGACAAATCTTAAATTAACCCAATAAGTAGATTTGTCCTTCACTAATGCTAAAGTCATATTTCTTAAGTTTTGAGAAAACCTATTACGAATCTCCCAAAGATGCTTTTTCAAGAGACAACTGGACTTTTTTGTTTTTCTTTGAAGACGTTTTCCTTGTCATCATCTTCTATTATGAATATTTCATCCACCTAAGCAGCAGGTTTTTGACTTTTACATTGAATCTATATGTATATTGCCTGAAGTATTTATGGTGTATGAAGTTCTTCCAGAGAAAGATGGCAATTTAGTGCTTGAGAAAGCAGCTGTGTATGCCCACATGCATATTTAGTCTTAACTAAATTTTTCTCTGGAGTTTTGCAATGTGTATATAAAATAAAGACTTAGTTTGATAGTTCAAAAATGTTATTACTAAATATTGATACAAGGCAATTCCCTGAGGTGCTGAGCTGTGTTCAAAATGTGGAATGCAGAACTGATGATAAGAGTCTTCTATTTTCCAGTAGCAATATGATTCATTGTGGTAACAAGATTAAAAATTGTTTAAAGATATTGAAACCCTAAGCTGAAATCATAACCCAATTGAATGCATTCGAATCCAAGTGGACCGTTTCATGGTAGATTGAACACAATGATGTCAATGTCTATAAATAAAAAAATCATGACATGAAGAAAGATGCACAGACAGCACAGTTCACCTGCTATATCTCAGTTCATTCTTTGCCAAACATTGGAGGATATCCATCTTGTTAAGACCAAAGAAGGTCATTTATCTAATCCCTAGGATAAATATGGAGTGGGTCAAGCAAGATGAATACATTTGATAGCCACCTGTTGTGAAACAGACCAAACACATCTTTTAATTGTTTTAAATAGATCCTATATTTTACTTTTCTTTCAGGTAGCATGAGCATAGTATTTCTGCAAAGGACTATTTTCCTTCCTTTTAACACAGTAGCATGAGATTGATGAACATAAAAGTCCAGCTCAAAGAGTTTATCAAAAGGTAGCTGTATAGTTAGGATTTATTAATTAATTTATTTATTAAATTTATACCCTGCCTCTCTTCCCCGATCAAGGGAGATGATATTAGTAGCCAAACATTGGACATTATTCACAAAGTCCCAATTCAGTGAACCCTTTTTCAATAGAAATGAGCAAACTAAAGTAGATTCTGTCTAGTTTGTTGAATCCTGCAATTGTCTTGCTCTCCTTCAAAATGTTTCAAAATCAGGGGTGGGTTCCTCTGGTTCGCTGGTTATGTGCTTCGTGGGCGCGCTTGGCGAATGCCAGTCAAATGCGCACTGCGCGCGATTAACTTACAAATATTCATGGTGTTCTGCAAGCACTCTGACACAACAGCTACGTCACCCATCAGGGGAACTCAAGGCGGCAAAAACAATACAATAAAAAACATCTGGCCTATACAATAAAAATCAAGAAAACCATTCGCTCACTCAATCATATATGGGGGGTGGGGAGAGAAGGGGACAAGATGATTAAGGCCATGCTTGCTGGCAAAGCCAGGTTTTCAGTGCCTTGCGGAAACTAGGCAATCTGGAGATGGTTCTGATCTCTGCGGGGAGTGAATTCCACAAAGTCGGAGCAGCCACAGAAAAGGCCCTTGCCCGCGGCCCCGCCAGTCGACACTGCCTGGCTGATGGCACTTGGAGCAGGCCCTACCTATGAGATCTAACTGGGCACTGGGAGGCATCTGGTAGCAGCAGGTTGTCTAGAAGGTATCAAGCCCCCAAGCCATGAAGGGCTTTATAAGTTGTTACTAGCACCTTGAAATTCACCTGGAAGACCACCGGCAACCAATGCAGCTCACGGAGAATAGGTGTTATATGGGTGCACCGAGGTACACCCTTAATCACTCTCGTGGCTGCATTCTATACCAGCTGAAGTCTGTGGGTGCTCTTCAAGGGCAGCCCCATGTAGAGCACGTTGCAGTAGTCCAACCGAGCCAAGCGCACCCAAGAAGGGCATAACCAGCGAACAGGGAGGAACCCATGCCAATCAAAATGCCATTAAAAATACTTCTCAAAGAGGTAATTTTGAACAAAGCAAAGACAAAATATTTTGAGATTCTTCAGAATGGTCAGAACTACCTGACTGGTTTCAATATTTTCAGCTAAGTGATACAGTTCTAATATTGATATTAATCCTCCTCCTCCTCATCATCATCATCATCCCAGTCCTTGTAAGGACTCAATAAGTAGACAAAAATGCCAAACCCAGTCTGAACATCTTGCTGACTGTGCGGGGAATAATAATAGTAATAATAATAATGATAATGATAATAATAATAATAATGATTCTGGAACACAAAATCAGATTTAACTAATTCTGAAAGTCAGTTTATATCATAAAAATGGTTGAATTGCTAGGTCTTATTTCGAAGTTATTAGTGAATCATGACTAAACTACTTAAAGTCTATTTGATTAAATGTATTCTGGATTTAGAGATAATTAATATGCAACAATAGTTATATCAATGGAAGAACAATATTACATTTACAGGGAATATCATTCATAAGAAAAATATATAAGATATTTTACCAATGGTATATTAATTCAGTACTAATTGCTAAAATTGATGATTCATTTGCTAAAAATGGTTGGAAATGTAACTGTAAGGTTAGATTATCTACTCTTCTAATAGCCAGAGGAATAATCAACCACTTTATGCTTATAAAGTACAATTTTTACTGAATAAAGAAGAAAGAAGAAAGGGGAGGAGGAAGATTGCCCTATTTGCTGCATTTTAAAAGGATCATTTGTCTGCATTCAGATAAAGTAAAATGTAGCCCCAACAGCTTGAATTATTATTTCACATATTTAACTACAATTCTTACTTATCATGTCTATTCTGTAAGCAAACTCCTTAGATATTTTTTTTAAATTTATTTATTGATTTTAAATCAGGTAAGTTTACAAACCTGTTCTGTGAAGGAAAGTGTATGAAACTATTTTTGTGCAAACAGTATCAGACTGCTATTCATTGTTATATATTAAGAAACAAGTAGAGTTTAATAGTGATAACCATCCTTATAAAATGTTAAATATATACATATAATTTTCACAAAAGGGAAATATTTAAAGACAAGTAGCAATAGTTGCCCACAGTTACTAGGTAAGTGGTTCATTTTAAGTTAGAACACTTCCAAAAGTGTTCTAGCTCCTGTCACAAAAACAATATTTAGCTGTTATTAGCTGAATATTAGCTGATTTCTCATTTAAATTACCTACTTGGACAATTCAAAATGGATGTTTAAAAGGAACCTGTGAAATGATGCATCAAATATTTAGATTTGAATGAATAGTGTTATATAGGAACTTGCCATTATATTTCTTAGAGGGAAATGAATATCACAATAATGTCAATATCGATCATATCAAGACTTAACAAAAAGCCGTTAAAACTTGTGTCTGTCCTCAGCATCTGTTTCATTTCACTGCATTATACACAGAGAACATGAAATACATCTTTGTACCATGCAGTACATAATTAATTATATCAAGAGTATCGTTCTGAGGCATAAGCAGTGCATTATGTTGTTTGGGACTCCTGTTGAGTACCCCAGTGTGTGTGATAGCTTTACTGAAGTGTTAATTTGGAAGTCCAGCTACGAAGCTCATCTTTAGCAGAAATGACAAACCTCTGAATAAATTAGAGGTATTCCAGGGAGTGCAATTATTTGAAATCTCACAAATACAAGTTTGTTATCACAATTCATTTTCTATAGTAAGAATAACTCAAATTTTTGTGAATGATGAAAAAAATGTGAGAAACAATGATTTGTAGTAACTTTCCTAGTCAAGAGATATCTAGGACTGAATATTTATTTATTTGATGATGATGATGATTGATGATGAAAAGGAGGAGGATGAAGAGGAGGAGAAGGAGGAAAGGAGGAGGAGAAGGATGATGATATCCATTCAGTCATGTCTGACTCTTGACAATTCTATTTATTTAATTTATATGTCACCTGTCTCACTATCTTGAGTGACTTTGGCAGCACAATATGGCACATTCTGAACACAATTCTTTATTTAGGCCCAAATTAATAATCATGTTGATTTTACCAATGGAATGTATGCATTTGTTGGATATTATAACGTATGCATTTATTGGATATTATTTATCTGCCTTTTCAGGAAGTTGAAATGGTACACCTCTCTCTTCATTGGCTAAGCTGAGCTGAAAGAGATTGACTAGTCCAAAATTCTCCAGGAAATTTCATGAATTTTATGGACTTGAACTTGGTTTTACCCAGCTATAGTCCAATCATTCAATTGCACTACATTGGTTCTCATTATTATCTGTACCATTTGTAGAATAAATGGAATTTAGGCCAGGAGGTTTACAGTAGCATTTTAAACATGTTCACTTGAGAATCTTTTATAATAAATTTTCAGCATAAAAGAGATTCTCATACAGTAATTTGTTTAACCATTTGTATGGTTTTTAACTTTCTTTGTCAAATTACTATTATGGTTTTACTAACTTTGCCATATTTTAACCTGGCCTACAAAAAGATCCCATCCAATATACATGCTATTAGGATTTTATGCTAACAATTTAAAGTTATTTTTATTATATTTTATATTTATTAATTCTACCTTATATTATTATAAATCTTCAGTAGCATAATATATTTCATAAAATATGTATGTTAAATAAATACTGACGTGTCTTGTTATTATTCTTACATACTATCATTGTAGATAATTCTAGCCCATTTTACCTTATCTTAGTTCTGACACACTGCCTTTCTCAGCATGATGGTGCAGTGGTTAGAATGCAGTACTGCAGGCTAATTTTGCCCACAGTCAGGAATTCAATCCTGACCACCTCAAGGTTGACTCAGCCTTCCAACCTTCTGAGGTCAGTAAAATGAGGAGCCAGATTGTTAGGGGCAATATGCTAACATTGTAAACTGTTCAGAGATTGATGTAAAGCATTATGAGCCATATATAATTTATTTTTATTTTATTTTAATTTGATTTGATTTATACCGTGCCTCATTTCCCTGATCAAACGGAACTCAAGGCGGCTGACAACAATTAAAATATAAACAATTCAATACAATTAAAACTATTTACACAAGCAATCAACTAGATTCAAACAGGGGGAGGTAATCAACTCCAGGCCCGCCGACAGAGCCAGGTCTTCATGGCTTTTCGCAAGGCCAACAA
>JANHGC010005605.1:148627-169647 GCA_027560395.1 Boaedon fuliginosus | reverse complement strand
TCTCCTCCAGGATTAATTCCTGAATCAGAGGAGCCTTGTTAACAACTGACCTGGCATTAAGGAGCAGCAGCCGGAGCCCAGGGCCCTGAATTCCTGAGCCAATGGGCCCCTGAGATGAGCCAGAGGGGTTGGAATGCGGTACCACCATCAATTGACAAATACATGTTCCCTAACCCCTCGGCTCCCGCCATATTTTCCTCTCCCAGACACCACCGGAATTGGCTGGCCCTCCTCATTTCCCATGGAAACCATTCCTCCACCTGATTTCATAATTAACTTGAGCAGACAGAGTGGCTTTCATGAATGAAGGAGAATGTACATGTCCTAGGATAATGTTGCAGGATCCAGTCTGGGTTGGTCATTGGGACCAGAAGTGTAATCTTAAGCTTTTGGGTTTGTGCTGGAGTCCATCATCAGGAAATTTCTCTCTAACTGAGTGTGTGCTTTGGGCTATTCTGTGTGTGGTATTGATATGATGCCTGTTGTGTGTGACTTTTAGTTGTTAATTGGGATATTGATGGCTGACTATTAAGTAGTGGGCTGTTGTTTCCTTGTACTGCCAAGCTGTCACCTCCTAAGTATTTGATAAGCTGGTGGTAAATCAGCACTCCTGTTGACTGATGAGGAGCCCATTTCCCAGGCTTCAATCACTTCCCTAGCTATTTTTGTGCCTGCTCATCCAACAATCTTAGTAGCTGCAAAATTGAATGTGTGTTCAGGGTGGCTTTACTCAACTTTCAAGGTTCTGGTTTCACATGTTTCTTCATTCTGGGCCTGTTTTCCCCCGTCCAGCAACATGACATTATGTCACAGCCATTCAGGAAAAGTGTGGTTTGACTTCCGGCGATGGGACAGAAGAATGGATGGGGCTCCGCAATTCTGCGCCCAGCTTAGGTCCCTAGAAGGGCCTAAGTTTCCCTGGAGGGGAAATGAAGCCTGAGGGTCCCTAGAGGGGCCTAAGTTTCCCTGGAGGGGAAATGAAGTGAGGGGGCATGGTCCTAGGAGGTTGAGAGGTTCCGCAAACCTCTCCCTACCTAGATACCAGCTCTGTAGCTGATGGCCGGCTAGGACGGCACCAAGATGGTGACCAACAAACTGGAGCAAATCTGAAAATAAAATCAGGCAGGAGAAGAAGAGAAAAAATCCTAACAGAGACTCTGGATTGGGTGAGACAAGCCTTTTATATATATATATATATATAACCCCCCAGAGCGGGAGGCGGGATAAACGGCTTCATGGAGAAATAAATTAGCAGCGGATTTAACATTTTGTGGAAGTGCTATTTAATTTTGGAAGAACTCTCCCTTTACTACTGAGTTACCTTCGTGTATGGCGGGCAGCGGAACAGAGATGACAGGCTGAGAAGCGGAGTGGTCAGCTTAAAGAACTTTTTGAAATGATATAGTATAAATGACTTTATACAATATTTAAAATTAAAAGAAAAGGAAAAAAAATGGTGAGAAAATGGCAACCGCATCGGCAGCAGATGCTATCGTAAAAGCCGCAGCAAACACGAATGAACTTTGTATAATGATGACAAATGATTTGGAGGATATTCGAGACATTGGTAAAAAGACATTGGTAAAAAGCTGATTAACCAATTGCAACAAATAAATGAAAAAGTGGAAAACTTAGGTCTCTCATCGGAACAACAGGAGCGGAAGGAATCGGAAGATGGAAATGGAGGAGACCTGAGCACCGAGCATGGTGGGAGGAGAAAGAAAATTAAATCTGAAGTCCTAAACGAAAAATGTACATATGTACCTATTTTCTTAGACAAAGAGGACCAGAGGAAAAGAGTTGAAGGAGGTGCCAGTGGAGCAGAAGGATACAATCCGAAAACCAGCAGAGAGGAAGAGGATGAGTCTTGGCCAAAATGTGGTGGAGGGGAAAAAATAAATAAAAGTGCAGGGAAGGGAAGAGAAGCCTTGAAGCAGACAGGTCTATTACGGGAGACTGATCTTCCGAAACGACGAAGGAGAGATGAGGGTTAGGCATATTACAAAATATGAATGCAAGATACTAGGTTTATGAATCAATGGAGTACATAGAATTTTTGATAATAACTGAAACATTTGAAAAATGTTTAATTAAATATATAGATTGTGTTTTTAATATTTACTAGAATATTGATGTATAGAGTGTAAGAGAATTAGATAAAGAGAAGATGATTTAAGACGAAAATGGATTTTTATACTTACATTTAGAAATATAGATTAGTATTTTATACTGTCATTAATTGATTCTTTTTCAACTGAAAGGGATTAATAATGGGATTAGGGAGACAAATAAAAATTGAAATTTTTAATAACTAAGAGATGAAATAAAATGGAAAATTAATATGTACAGATGATATTAAGAATGCAAGTGTATAACCCAACAGACTCTGTATGGAACAGAAAGTTGTTTTAAATATCTGTTTTATTTGGAAAAATAATAAAAAAAAATTACAAAAAAAACCCCAACTGAAACTTAAAGAATGCCCAACTCAGTGACTAATAGGAACGGGATTCTAATCTCTGGTTGCTAAAACAAACAAAAAGTATAATGAGATATATCCAAGACTAATAAATCTTCTACTGAGTAAGCCTCCATGAAAATATACACCAGAATCAATGATTAGTATATATACACTTAGACATACATATATCACCCAGCTATTTATACAAAAGTATCTCAATTTTCCACTGTCTTTTTAGTGGTCATATTTATGTAGGAAGTTAATGGGTAATATTCCAAGGATTTATTCCATTAGATTTAATATATTTTTAGAATTCTGTGGATGCTATTATGAGAGTGTGTTGTGCATACAATGGCATCTGCAGGCACTGTAAATGACACTATGCTCAGTCTAGCCAAAAGTCTAGCTGTTTATTTCATGCTAAGAATTAGCAGGATATCACACTTCCAAAGTCCACCAAATTGTTGCTGAATGTCGGCAGTATGTTCTGGGAGACTCTGAATCTTTCAAAAAGCTGGGTCATTGGCCACATGTGGCTCACAAAATGCAATTACCTATTCCTCATTTGCAGTTGCATAGATTTGGGGGAGAGTGAGAAGGGGGTAGGAAGGAGATCCTTAGCCTATTTATCAACACACACTTCCTTATTCTTGGTAACAAGATCTGAGAAAAGACATTATCTAGTCCGTCTTTTAAAAAAATCCAGCAAAAAAAAATCTATCAAGTAGAAAAGTTGTTATTCTTAATGTGACGTACAAATCATAGACTAAGGTGTACTTTTCAGAATGCATGAACATTAACATTTAATTATTTTAAACAATCCAGTACATACTAATATAATAATTCTACAATTTTATACATTTAAGTCATATTTATATTGTATTGATTTCTGATAAAGTTATTTTCTCTTGTAAAGAAAGTAGACCATTTTTCATAAAACGTATCTGATTTATGAGTCATAGTGTAAATTGTACTACTCTCATTGATAAAAAATCTAGAAGTCATAAGATCAGATGATCATACTGTTAAAGAACACAGCAATATAAACATTTTATGTATTTATTAATATTTATTACATACAAACCTTTATTCAATGTATGTAAAATCTTGGGACAAAAAAATACCAGATTAAAAACTAAGTTTTTTTGTGGCTAATCAATCAATCAGCCAACCAGCCAACCACATTTTATAGCCTGGCACCCTTTTCAGGATACCAGGTTGTGACTTTAAGTCACAAAATTCCTGCTAAGGTAAACAGTATAACCAAATATACTGTTTACAATGATAATCAGATAACTAAAGGTGCTTTTTCAAGAGGCAACTGGACTTTCTGGTTTTTCTCTGAAGACATTTCATTTCTTATCCAAGAAGCTTCTTCAGATCTTCTGAATAAGGAATTCTGCCTTATTGCTTACTTTTCTATTCTATTTAGTTCAGACCAGTTCAGAGACTTCTTGGAACAGCGTTTTGATAGCTTGCTGATATGCCATCAAGGTTTTTATTCCCCCTTGGCTTCTATGCATTTGTTAACAGTTTAAAAAAAAATTAACTACTTTTGCAGTTGCCCCATCAGAAGATAGATATATTTTATAAACCGACCCTCCAATATACATTTTTTTATTTTTTTATATTTCATGCTTCTAGACTGCCCATCTCCCTCAAGGATCATATGGATTGTGCATATACAGGGAGTTATGCTTCTATTTTTGTGAAGAATGATAGAAGAGCTATTGTTGAAAACACAGAGCAGTGGCATGTGCCTCGAGTTCCCTTTTTGGGCGAAGAGAGGCGGGGTATAAATCTAATAAATATTATTATTAATTATGTGGGTAAGGGAATAAACACAGTGGTTAAGTAGAGGAAATAAGCATTGATTGGCTTCTTTATGCCAACGCCCATTTATCCCCCTCTTTTTTTTTAATCCTTGGAAAACCCAGTTCATCTTGCAAAATATTGTGTGCAATTGGAGAGACAATAGGGAAGCAAACAATCATGAGATAAAAGCCAGGAAGGCAAGCAAGCATGAAATCAGCATAGCAAGATTTATTTGCAGTTCATAAATGGCAACACACAGTATGGAAAGGCTTTAAGACTTTACAACTCTGCTTACTATGCAGCTTATATTGATTTTGTCACTTTCTTTATTTCCTTCTCAATGTAGTTGGTTATTCAATCTTTTCTTTGACCATTACATTGTTTTACATTGAAGTGTCCAAGACAAATGCCTTAGAGCAAAACAATAGTTTACAACATCCTAAAGCACTACTGGTAATTGTTTTCAGTTAAATTAGCTTAGCTAATTAGCTAAATTAACTAAGCAGTTGTTAAGAAAATGGCTCTTCTCTGGAAATGCCAATACTCTATGTAAGTTTTAAATAGAAAAACAGTGGCTCACATGAATGCCCCATTCAGAATAGTGGCATAACTAATTATGAAAGTAAACCAAAATAAATATCATATTCACAATTTAGACAACATTTAAAAGGTTTCGAAATTCACCTGCTTTCAATGAGAACTAGCTAAAGGTTTCTAAAATTTAAAAAAAACATTTTTTTATTACAAATATGTTTTCAATGCTTTTAGAAACATTTCTACCAGATAGGTTCTTGAGTTTATTATGATGATTAGTCTCTCAAGAAAAACTGTAACCATCACTGATTCAAGTGTTAGTTGGGTTGTAAAGGAGCCCCCTTCTCTCCAATGCAACTAATAGTGATAAGAGTCCTATATTGCTTTTGGTAATGGCAGAGACATCTTATATGAACATACATACACATGTGTGTGCACTGTGCATGTATTACAACAGGAGACACCAATTTGAAAGGAAGAAATATGTTTTAACACTCTCATTTTTTAAATATAAGAAGTAACTTGCTCAATTTGATCATCAGATCCTGTATTTGAGGTTCAATTAAAAGAATAGCCCCCAGAGTGGGTGGACAAACACTGATCTGGAATATACAAAGTTAATTCCATAGAAAAAACCTAGGAAAACAATTGGACACACACACACACACAATCATGCAGAATAGCACAATATAGTGACCTAGGTCTTAGGTATAAAACCATTATAATATAAAGGAAACGCACTTTGGTTGTTTTTATTTCATTCACCTTAACAGCTCTTGTGTCCTTTGAAATTTTCCTACCACAACCCAACTTTTTGTCTCAATAATAAGCACAGCTTGACATGACTGAAACTTCTACTCACTGGAATTGAGAAGAATCATTGCCTTGACACAGAGATATTCTTTGTGCTGCAATTTCAGTTCTCGGAGCCTTGAAGTCGTTGCCAAGAGCATGTCAAAGATTTCCAAAATTCCTTCTACACATTTTCCCTCATCCCTAATTTGAAAATAGTCAAAGGATTACTTGACATACAAAGCATGCTTTCCCTCAAAATACTGCATTTTATTCCAACATATGGACACATTTTGCCTCTATGAAGTGCTTCATATTTTATGTACACTGTGCATATTTTAAGCATTTAATGTAAGTGTTCAACACAATCTTTGTTCATTTTATAAAAGGTGAAATCAAACCTTCATTACAATCTAATTTATGATCATATTCTTTTAACTTTCTTGCTTTCAACAGTTTCTCTTTCTGTCTTGCTGCTCTGATGCTTAAAACCTCCTCCTAAAATAACTATATTTCATTCAACCTAACATCCCACACATATTTCTAGAATGACCAAAAATTCCAGAGTTGTTTTGACTAGTGAAATCACAACTGCACACACACCCCTACAGTTTTTTGCAATCTGAAAAAGCAGTAGTTAAAATATGGTTTGCGGTTATAAAAAAAATTGCCCAGCCCAGCACTAGATTGCTACAAAGTACGGTCTATAGCCTTTCTGGTTAACTCCAACTGAACACTTGTTCAGGAATTGGTGAAGCTTCTTTTAATATCATTGCAGGTAAATCTGCAGGAGGGGATGCGCAGAGGTGAACTGAATGTTAACCATGATAGTTCATGCAGGAGAAAATATTCGGGCCTTCCTAAGTAGAGTAAAAAATTGTGTTTGCTTGTTAATGCATTTTCATTCAACTTCCAAGCATATGTGCAAGTCTAACAATACTTATTTCTCACCTGTCAAGCACAAGATCTGGTGCAAATATGAGCTTCCCTGGGTGATCAATGGATCTCCACATTAGACCCACCATTAATACTTCCAACCAACAGCTTTCCAAAAGCCTTACTTGATCATATAGACTCAGCTCTATGAAGCCTTTGAAAGAAGGGGGAAAGGAAAGAAGGCATATTTACATCTTGAATACCCAAATATATACAGCTTCTTTGTCTCCAGAACAATGTAAATTCTTAAAATTCACTTGAAATTAGGAAATCCATGACCTAAATTCTTAGAAGTTTTTCAACTGTTCATTCCGAATGATGGAACACTTCCTTCATCTACGATTTATACTGGGTGACAAACATATGGATTTTGGCTTTATAAATGTGATTTATTAATAAATAAATAAATAAATACATTCCGGATGCTTATTGCAAAGGATTCTACCAGACATGTTAAGATTTTGTAAAAACAATAACCCGAAGAACAAAACAACAAGGATAAACCAACCATAACTACTGTGCCCAAGGGCTGAAAGGACTATCAGGTCTTTAACAATTTCCTAAATGACATAATGGTTTTCCGGAGGGTTATAATTCCAGACAATAAGGCTCCCAGATCCCAAAAGGTAGCATTGTTTAATTGATGGAAAATATTTAACATCACATGTTTTTTGTTAAGTCAATCTTCCATATACCTTAAATGCTATGGTGTTGATGACGACAATGCAAGATGTAAACCACAAAACTATATTTGATCCTTCATCTATGATCTGAACAGAGATTTCCCTGTTTTGCCTTCACTTCCCATTTCTTTTCCTACCACTCAATTGAGGACTCGATATTTTATGTATTTTACAATCCACATGAATCAGATCAATCAGCCTTTGGGGGAATCTTCAACACTCTCTTCTGCATTTAATTTGCAATTTTGTATGCTTTTCCCATTCCACTTCCAGACTAATATACACTTAGCTACCTGAAGTTACTACTAAATGAAATAGATAGATGGTGATGGACCTTGACTCTGGCTGGACAGGGTCTGTTGAGATGATGGCGGCGGGTCTTAGTCCGGTTATCTGGGAAGAGTTTGTCCCTGTGGCCCCTGATTATGTGGACAAGGCTGTGGGTGCGATGAGTGCCACCACCTGTTTGTTGGACCCGTGTCCCTCTTGGCTGATTTCGGCCACCCAAGCGGTGACATGCAGCTAGCTCCAGGTGATTATAAACACTTCATTGAGAGAGGGATCCTTTCCACCTGCCTTGAAGGAGGCAGTGGTGAGGCCCCTCCTCAAGAAGCCTTCCCTGGACCTAGCTGTTCTGAATAACTTCCGTATGGTCTCCAACCTACCCTTCTTGGGCAAGGTTGTTGAGAAGGTGGTGGCCCCTCAGCTGCTACGGACCTTGAATGAAGCTGATTATCTAGATCCTTTGCAGTCCAGTTTCAGGCCCGGGTACAGAACTGAGACGGCATTGGTCGCGCTAATGGATGATCTCTGGCGTGCCAGAGATAGGGGAGTTTCCTCTATCCTGGTACTACTTGACCTCTCAGCGGCTTTCGATACCATTGACCATGGTATCCTTCTGGGGCGACTTAGGGGGTTGGGATTGGGGGGCACCGTTTTACGGTGGTTCTCCTCCTACCTCTCAGGTCGTACCCAGTCGGTGTTGGTGGGGGGACAGAGATCGAACCCGAGGGCCCTCCCTTGCGGGGTTCCTCATTGCTCAATCTTTTCCCCTCTCCTCTTTAACATATACATGAAACCGCTGGGTGAGATCATCTGACGACATGGGATGGGGTATCATCAGTATGCTGATGATACCCAGTTATACATCTCCACCCCTGATCGAATTAGTGATGCCGCTGAAGCGATATCCCGGTGCCTGGAGGATGTGAAGGTCTGGATGGGGACCAATAGGCTCAGACTCAACTCTGACAAGACCGAGTGGCTGTGAGTATTGCCCCCGTGTGGTTCAGTTGACTATCCATCTCTTATTTTGGGGGGAGAGAAATTACTTCCCTCAGAACGAGTGTACAACTTGGAGGTCCTCATGGATCCACAGATGCAATTGGACCATCATCTTTCTGCTGTGGCCAAGGGGGCCTATGCGCAGGTTCGCCTGCTGCACCAGTTGCTTCCTTTCCTGGACCGGGAGGTTCTTCTCACAGTTACTCATGCCCTCGTCACCTCACGTTTAGACTACTGTAACATGCTGCACATGGGGCTGCCCTTGAAGAGCACTCGGAGACTTCAATTGGTGCAAAATGCGGCCGCGCGAGTGATCAAGGGGGCACCTCGGTGCACCCGTATAACACCGATCCTCCGCAAGCTGCACTGGTTGCCAGTGGTCTTCCAGGTGCAATTCAAGGTGCTAGTAACAACTTATAAAGCCCTACATGGCTTAGGAGCGGGGTACCTTCGAGACTGCCTTCTGCTACCATATGCCTCCCAGTGCCTAGTGAGGTCCCACAGAGTTGGCCTGTTGCGGGTCCCATCAGCTAAACAATGTTGGCTGGCAGGTCCCCATGCTAAGGCCTTCTCTGTGGCAGCACCAGCCCTCTGGAACCAACTTCCAGTTGAAATCAGGACAACCCCCACCTTATTGGCCTTCTGTAAAGCCGTTAAGACCTAGCTCTGGCAGGAGGCCTGGAAGTAATGTACTCTCCCCTTGGTTGTTTGGTTGTGTGACTGTAGTTAGTAATGTTTTACATTTTATATCATTGTATTTTTTATTGTTGTATGCCGCCTCGAGTTCCCCTTGATCAGGGAATTGAGGCAGGGTATAAATCCAAATAAGTAAATAAATAAATAAATATTTCTATAACTGTGACTCAGTAAAGTGATCATGCTAGAAAGTTCATTTCATGTCTTTCAGTCCTAATTTATGCTTTGCACTATAGTTTCTGAACTCAGATCCTTTATTCAGTCTATTACTTATAGTTGTATCCCAACACATTGCAATGGACTGTGTAGTCCTAAATTGTGAATTGACTTTCATCTTGTCCTTTCCATATTTTCTCCAACAGTCACAAATAACATGAGAAAACAAAAATGGACTATATGGATTTCATAACATGTCCTTCATGTTGTAAACCACACAAATGCATGTAAATTAATGTGTTTGCAAAATCCATTCTCAGCTTCATCAGAGGTACAGCAGCAATGCAAAACCCTAAGTTGTGTTATTGCCTTGTTATACTCTATTAGGGGAAAATCACAGTGCGTTCTTAAATTATTCCTTTTATTCAAGCATGATAACTCAACACAGAAGTCTTTTAAATGTAGCTCAAAGGGCTGATCAGTAATTTTCATAACAAACTACCTGAAGACATTGTAACGTGTTTTTAAACGATTACTATAGTTTCAGCTAATTAAGCTGTCTTTCAGGATCTCACAGATATAGATCACAGGCTATTGTCCCTTGCAGCAAAACATATTGCAGCTGGAGTTTTACTGCATTTTCTGAAATTAGTGTGACCATTTGATACAAAATCCATGCTCAAAACAAGAGGAGTGTTATAAAAGGCAATCACCAGCATTCTGGTGTCACCTGCTTTCCAATCAGTTGTGATGTGTCACTGTGTGCCTATGGCATTTTTGGAAATGCCAGGATAATTGCACTGGTTGCTCATTTACTCTCAGGTAAATGCTTTCTCCTAGTCTTTGATAGAAAAATCCTCTTTCCAAAGGCAACTGGCTTTTGAGTGTGGCATATACGAACCTAATGGCATTTTATGCAAACAGCAGGATATGATGTCTGTTATGGCAGCCAACCCCTATAAAAATAAACTAAAATAAAATGATATGTTTCTGTATAAATGGTAAGCATAAAAAGTGTTTCAATTGATATGCTTTTAAGAAGCATCACCACACATGTTAACTACATAGTAATTATTGCTTAAATTTTATATAATTCTAAAGTCTACTTTAGACTTAGACTATTAGTATAAGATCTAGATCCCTCAATCATAAGTTGGATTTCTGATTTTGTTTTGTTTTCCTCAACCTTTTCAAGGAAAGACAGAATGTGTAGAAAAATATTTTGTGCTTGTTTCTGTTGAAAGCAAAAGAATGTGAAACCTAATGTGAATATATAAAATGAATATCTTAGTTTAGGTTTGAAATGTTTAATGCCTTTGTAACACTGCTGAAAACAGGAGATCTTGTCATTTCTTAGCCAACAATTCTAATGTTTCTGGAATTACTGCTCATCTGGGTTTGCTTTTGGTAATGCTAGATTACATACCAATCACATACCATTCTTCCATTTTTTAAAAAATATTAATGATGAGGGGTCCTAGGTGCTCTCTGAGCTTCCTTGTTTTCTTGCAGATGTTTCATTACCCATCATCAGTGCTAGCACCAAGGACTCTTCATGTCAACCCTGAGAAACAAATATTCTCCTTTATTAATCATAAGGAAAAGAAGAAGAAAGTATATTTTCTAGGCTATTGTTGTTAACAGACTACAGATATTTATTTATTTATTATTATTATTTCAATTTATATCCCGCCTCTCTTCAACCATTCGGGGAACTTGAGGCGGCGCCTCTGTTCATGTTGCTTCTGTTTTAGCACCAGCCCATCTGTTTTCTATTTCAACCTTCCTTGTTTCATTTGGAGGAAAAGATAGGGTCATGAACATGTCATGTGCTCTGCATTTGTAACTGTCTGTGAGAAAGAAAGATAATGTTACAAATTACCACTAGCATTTTTTAAGCAAGTATATTTGCATCGATTTATTAATTTTTGAATTTATAAAGACATTATTTGTATCTTTGCATTGATAATCTACATTTTTATATATGATGTATAAAAAAATAACCAGTTTCCATTTCTATCTTGCCATGATCTTGAATATGGGTGAGTATGATTAAATCTTATTTTCCCATCAATAAAATGACAGTTATTAGAACAAATATGACCAACGTTCCCATGCTACATTATTCTTTCATGTACTTAGTTTTCATTTTGTCAGGTGTGATTTTAATAACAATTTTGAAACATCACAAAATTTTGATTGGCTGGCTTTGGCCTACTAATTCCTACAAAATATACCATCATCAGTTTGTATTTGAAGACCATTGACTGCATATGAATTAACTCAACACAGCTTTAAATAAAAATTGCAAGTTGTTTACATGCATATTTCCACATTATCATAGAATTTATATTTAAATAAAACACCATCTCTTTCAAGCACAGCTTCAAAAAAAAATCAAGACCTGCCAAAAATGGATTAAAATATCATACTACAGCAATCACAAGTAAACACAATGATCAACCCATACTAGAATGCAATCTGCATGAATTTGCAAGCAATCAAACACATGGGCACATTTTTGGTTTTAACAAGGTCTCCATACAGGAAATTTTGTAAGTCTTTAAAATCATGGTGATTTAAAGAACCAACAGTGTTACTAGTATTGCTGCTTTTCTTTTTCTTGTTATCATTTTGTAAACATAAATTATTTTTGTTATATTTCATGTGCCTGATGATAATGAGACAATCCCTGACACTTTGATTAAACTTCAGACATAAGAAAAACTCAAAGAAGATGTTCAAAGAATATTAGAACTGAAACAAAATGTTATAAATTATCACCATCTTTTACAGAGGCACTCCAGGCTGTCAATCCTGTTCCTATTTTATATATTGGATGCAGATCAGTGTTTCTTAACTTTGTAATTTTAAGATGTATTCAACACCCAGAATTCTGGGAGTTGAAGTCCACAATTATTAAAGTTGCCAAGGCTCAGAAACACTAACATAGACTGTGCATATTCTCCTCAAACTTCTCTATTCTATTCCAACTGACCCACAGCGTTCCTTAGCTCCACTGCTAAGGGCTTATTTACTGGAGTTATTGGACTTATTTGCAGGAGTGCTGTTCTTCTTTTGGTGCTTTGGCAATGCCCATGGTTGTCCCAATTGTATTGATATTTCCCGTGTGTTTCTTAATGGCCTAGTTTGGGTACCATTTCTGGTAATAGAGTTATATCGATGTAAATAAAGATTTCACATTTCAGATATGCTTTTTTTAGATACAGTAGAATCTTTGGTCCAGAGGTGGTATTCAGCCAGTTCTGACAGGTTCCAGAGAACCAGTAGCAATAAATTTGATTGATTCAGGGAACCAGCAAATACCACCTCTGATTGACCGACACTGACAAATACCACCTCTGATTGCCTGTCAGCATAGCCACGCTCAGCAAGCCATCCCCATAGGACCGGTAGTAAAAAAAACTGAATACCACCACTGCTCTGGTCATGACCATAATTTGTTCCATAACTTTGGTGATTTCTTCATCTTCTAATATTTCATCTTTAGGAATTTCTGGTTCAGGGATGGTGTTTGATCGCCACCTGAGTATGTGTTCATGACCAGATTCAAAAATTTTGTTAATTTTTTGGTCAGAACCTGATTTGGTCATGATCAGAAACATCTGTGACCAGAGGTTCTACTGTACATGTTCCTGTTGAATCAACTTTTAAATACACTCTACATTGGCGTAATGCCAGAGTGTCAAGAAACAAGGTCTAAGGCAAATGCCAGAGAATGAGATGCATTTCCTAAATTTGGTTGTTCAGTAGAGTCATAGTGACAAAGCATTTCTCAAATACACATTTCAAACCTTTCACAACATGTGGGAATTCGAAAATAAAGTGAATAAAATGTTATTGTCAAAATGATTTATTAATGATCTTGTTTAAAAATAGAAAAATTTACTGCTACTGGAAAAAAGGAATATTCATTGTGCTTAGTAGGAGGGACTGTATCCTGATGGTAATTAGCATTTAGCTTTCTCCACTTCACTGTTCATATGACTCATGTTAATTTACACTAATAAATATACCTATCGAATAAGGTTTGAATGCAATTTTGTAGTTGAGAACGAAGATAGTTGCCCACTTTATATTTTACTAAACTTATTTTTCATTCTACGGTTATAGATCAGGAGAAAAGAATGCTAGATGCAAGGGAAAGGTTCATGACTTAAGGGTTGCTCTTACAACAACTGGGAGCCCATGCATATCATATGTCAATCCACAAAATATAATTCTTTTAGTTTTAGTCTCATTCAACATGTTTCTCGCAAAGGAATACAGAGGCCAAGGATAAGGGAGAAAAATAGCACAGGCTAAAATTAACTAGTAATTAAGTTCCAAGGCAAGAAAATGTGTAATACTTTCTCTCATATACAAGTTGTTTGAACTGAAAAACAAATCTAGAACAAGTTTTAATAGCAGTTGTGGTCCATCAGATAGTTGATTTAATTGTTACCCGTCCATACATACACACATTATTATTATTTATTTATTGGGTTCATGGCCACAGTCTTAAATCAAAGGAAGGTGGTTCAAATATGATAATATAAAACACAATTAGATAACATTAATAACAAGGTACAAGGAAGATCATTAAAGCAATCAGACTAAAAAAAATTAAATGCTATCACTAGAGAGGCAGAGCAGCTAATTGAGATTTATTGTTGGGTGGAAATTACTTTTTACTTGTGGCTACTTTTGCCAAGAAGCAGGCCACTTTGCTTGTAGTCAGGCTGTCGGGCTGCTGGTCCAGGAGAAGCAATGACACACCTTATTGTTAATGAGAGGTTAGTGCTTCAGCACAAAAGAGACTAGAAACTAATCTATGCAACAAAGAAGTTTCATTTATCAATTTGATGAGAATATCTCCTCTTTTGCCTCTATCTCATTGCTGGCCCACATCTAAGACAGCTTTAGGATGTTCTGATGCAGAAATAGTATTACCAGAAGTGGTATCCAACAGGTTCTGGAGAACCGGTAGTGGTAATTTTGATTTATTCAGAGAACCAGCAAATATCACTTCTGATTGGCTGACACAGGCAAATACCACTTATGATTGGCCAATAGCATAGCCACGCCCACCAAACCATGGCCACAGAACCGGTAGTAAAAAAAATTGAATACCACCACTGAGTATTACCCCATTGTACTGGTACAAGACAATTCTATGCAGACAATCTAGGAGAAATAACAGAATAACAGGGTTGGAAGGCTAGTCTAAATCCCTGCACAAACAGGAGGTCCTGTGCCATTTTACACAAATGGCTCTCCAATGTCTTCTTAAAAAAATCTCTTCTTAAAAAATGGAACACCCACAACTTGTGAAGGCAAGCTGTTCCATTGGTTAATTGTTCTCACTGTTAGGAAATCAGTCCTTAGTTCTAGGTAGTTCCTTTCCTTGATTAGTTTCCATCCATTATTTCTTGACTTACCTGGTGCTTTGAGAAATAGGTTTTTATGGAAGCCCTTCAAATATTGGAACACTGCTTTCATGTCACCCCAGTCCTTCTTTTCCCTAGACTAGACATACCCTAGATGCCAGCCTGCCATAGATTATGGGAGAAGCAGAAACTACACATTGTGCCTTCCTGAGACATCAGCTTATTGTCCCAAGGCCAGAGACGGAGGGTGGGGGGAAATGCCACAGCTCACCATCTAGGCCTTATGATGCAGGGACCATTACCAAAACAATTCCTTTGAATGTAACTGACAGTAGATAATGGAAGCGGGGAGAAACAGGAAAGGAAAAGTTAACTAGAGAAACTTTGTATCCAAAACTTTGCTTCTGGCTTTGCTATAGTGTAACCAATTGTCTTTTAGTAAAAGTATATCTTTCATACAAATGGAGTTGAGAGTCTTTCTTTCCTAGGAGCCTGAGTTGGGGCAGGTATGACACAATGTTTGTGGTAGTTTCAATCATAACCTAGCAGCCACTTCTAATCAGATGTGGTACAGAATGAGTACTCAAGTTACACTAATTTTACTGAATTCTTGATTACCACCATCAGTTGACCCAAAGATGCCATGGAAGTGCTAACCCAATGTTAGCAGACTCGGGAAAAGTCCAGACGTGTAGAAACCAACTCAGACTACTAAGTATCTTCTACTAAGATTGTGTTGATGTCAGACATTCAGAAAACATCCTAGCCCTGAGATATTCCACATTTGCCCTGATAGGGCCTCTATCTGATTTAAAGTGAGTCCCTTGGGAGAGGGCAGCCTATAGGTTTAAAACAAACAAACAAACAAACAAACAAACAAACAGACAAATAAATAAATAAATAAATAAATAAATCAGCATGTAGACCATTTTGGAATCATAGTCCATCTTTCAAAGTGTTTAATTGGGTGGCTATAGACAAAGTCATGCCATCCATTTAAAAAAAGGTAAACTGGTATATTTGGTTTCTAACATACATACTTGCTCGAAAGGTTTTTTTCTGCATGTCAGTTTCTTTTTTCCCATATAAAATAACATACTTTCCAGTGAAACCCTGGGCTGCAAGCATCCACATTTATTTTCTAAGAATGCCTCTGAGATTTATGTGAGGCTCAAAGGCATTGTTAAAAACGTTGCTTCTGCTTGAGGCTGATGCTTTAGTTTTCAGCATGCTAACTTGCTATTTATTTTTTAATTAAAAGAATCTTTTTAAAAAAAAATCAGGTGAGACAAGTAATTTAGGGAAAATCCAAATGTATATTAGTTCCTGTAATTCCCTTATTAAAATCCAGGCTCTGCTGTAACTAAACTTTTGTATGAGCACCTGAAATCACTGAAATTAGCATTTTTGTCTTTTGTTTGACCCAATATAGGCTTTCGCTTCCTCCTTCCCCCTATCTATATAGGAACATTTTTCTGTAAAGTGTCTTGAGCACTAAAAGTGCTATATATAAAACTTGAAAACACCTAACCTGTCCATACTTTTATGATTCTTAAATCAACATTAGATTTCCTTAATTTTAATAGAAGTTGACATGCAGTGAATTGATAGCTGCTTTATTTTAGCTATTTATATATTCCCCTTTGGTTCAAATCTCTATTAAAAAGCCTAAAATGTGCGGTACAGTGAGCATATTTTAAATTTTCCAAAGAAGTAAAGATCGTACCTAATTTCAAGCTAGGCAAAACTCCAGAATCAGCTCCAACCTAAGAACAATCCCAAAACTAGTAAATGGTCTTGACAGAGGGTTGTTTTTTTTAAGCCCCTATGTTTAATCAATTTGATCAAATTTAACCTCTGCAAAGTAGGCTTTGCCTGCATAAGTCATGCACACCCCTGCTGTGTTAAAGGAGAAAATCTACTGTATCTAGGAAACTACAGCCAGCTAATCAACTTTAACAATATATTATTTTCATGTTTTAAATTTTTCCTTCCTGTCTAAATCCTATGGGCAATCGAACAGAACACAGAATACCTCTGGCATCTTTTGTTTTATAAGCTTCTAAGTTCAGCTCTTGGATAATATTTACTTTGTTCATAACTGCATGAGCTGTGTAAAAAATGTACAGAAGATAGGCAAAGGTTAGTTCTGATAATAAGTGGGCTCCAGATGTAATAGCGAATTCTTGCTTTATTTATTTTTTACATCCAATCCATGCCAAAAATGAGGAGGGGAAAGAATGAAAGTCATAAAGAAACCTCAGCACAGCAGCAGTAAGTAGCAAAACAGGGCTAGCTCTAACATTAGGCAGAATAATGCAAACTTCATTCTGCTGGGTTGTGGTAGGAAATAGCCATAGCCATAGCACTTAGACTTATATACAACTCCACAGTGCTTTAGAGTCCTGTTTAAGCAGTTTACATAGTAGCCGATTGCCCCCAACAATCTCGGTTCTCATTTTACCAACCTTGGAAGGAGTCAACCCAGAGCAAGTGAGAATCAAACTGCTGGCGGTCTGCAGAATTAGCCTACAATACTGCATTCTAAACAATGCACCACCATGGTTCTTTTTGAGTATTTGAAGAAACAGTTGTGGGCTCTAAACTCTGCCCAATGTCCCCCTTTCATTTTCCAATATTGGAGAAAGTTTTAATTGCCAATGCAGCAGTTTTTGTACATGGAACAAATCACAGCGAGAAAGACTTGGGGCAGCTTGGAACAAACCATTGTGATTTAGTTGTGTTTATCTATTTATTCCAGATCTGGAAGGAAAACGAGCTATCAGCAAAGATGGCCAACTATTTACAGTAGGTCTCATCCTGAAAGTCTGGCAAAGTACAGTTCCCTCTGCTTACATCCATATTCCTTTCCTAGGACCTGGAAGATAGATTGAAAGTTAATTGTGAAATTATATACTTTCATAAGAGACTCCTTTGGTGAAGAACAAGATTTTTTGTGCTCTGTACATCTAATGTTCACAATTTACTTCCGTCATATAAAACCAACATTTATCACTCAGTTTTATCTGTGATCTGAATCTCTACCTGCTACCTTGACACTTGGATAGCCATCAGTGTATGTGCTTTAATAGTTGCTGGTTTTGATCCTAGCAACAAAATGATTTAAGGTCATCTTTCATTTATTCTCTTCTCTTCCCAAGGCCATTTCATTCTAATTGAAGGGAATTAAGCGAGTCCCACTTGTCACATATTGTAAAAGGTTACCTCAAGTGGGCTATATTTTGCTCCAGTGAAAAGATTTTCTCTCCTTGTTTAAACTGAGCATCAATTTTTGTAAAGTGCAAAATTATTGAAACTTATATGGCATGCAACACAATATATATGAATGAAGGGATATACATTTTCAATAGGTAATAAACATTGGTATAAAAGGGGTGTGGGAATTCTGAACTGTAGTTAGATTGCAGATATATAATCAAATGTTAGGCTCCAATAACTGTGCATTTCTTACCTCTGTCCCATGATGGCTAATATTTTGAATGGTATAAAAAATGTAGCAGAAATTTAAGGCAAAATCTTCACTAATTTAAAGGATGAAGAAATGCATTGATCAAGCAGAAATTCTTCCAATCACAGAACAGACCATTTGGATCAATTTTTTAACACTAGCTAGCTAGCTAACCTAGTTAATTGGACATTGCCATTACAGTAACCATTATCATCTTATTTGTGTTATTTACCAAATAACTGATATATGTAAAGAAAATTAAATAATATTTGCCTTGAATGAAGTATCAAGTGATTCAATTTGTTTATATCAGTCAGCAAAACCTCAGTTCATTTTAACCAATGGGGCTCTTTGATTATCTGCTTGTTATCTTTTTAAAAGACTAATATAGAAAGGAAGAATAAAGGGATTTTCTCTTGCATGAAAACAATTAACTGTTTCTGCAAATATTTTCAAGTATTTTAGATTGCCTTAACTTCTTTGTTGAATATTCATTAAAATATAGTTTCTTTGAGATGGAGATATAAATCCTGAGCAAAACAACACATACTCATTTTAAACTTTGACAGAAAACATGCATATTCCTAAAGAAGGTTCTTTCTCCTTCTATAAGCATTTTCTAAAATCATATATAATCAGGAGCAGTGGCAACTCTGCTGCACAGAGTAAGGACTGTACAAGCCTCAAGAAATCCAAATGAATTCAATCCCATTAAATGTAATGGTGTGGTAAATCTCACTACACCATCTGCTGTGGAACACTGCTACACTATTGGAATTCTACATCTTATTTACATAACAGATAAGAATGTGATGAGAGATTTATATAGCAAATGAATATCCAGAGAACAAGAAGCTCTAATTTTTCATCTATTCACATCTGGAGGACTTTTACATTAGAATGTACATACTGAGTATGTGTATGAAAGATATGGTTGTTTATCCCTCTTTAAAGTCAATGTCCCTTCCTCTGATTATTATATTATTAAACAAACAAAAAATAAATCGAGTTCCCCTTTTGGGTGAAGAGAGGCAGGGTACAAATCTAATAAATTATTATTATTATTAAATAAAAAGCTGGGCTGCCTTAGAAAGCATTCAGTGCTTTCATCAAATAAAAATGTTGTTTTCCCTAAATTACTACATTTTTAAAGGAAAATTGTGTTTAGCATCCTGGAAGAAAGGGCATATCATATTTAAAACATCTGTGTTGGGAATTCTGAAAATCACTCAGGGGCAAAATATTAAGGAAGGATATGCCACACATTCAGCCCTGTCTTCACTTAGCCATTAAGATTGACAGCCCTTATATCTAAGATTTGTAACTTCATTTACCTGATACTAATGGAAAATGGTCCATATCGTATTGCACTTCAGGGCAGACTGGAAGGCAACTCTTATGGGAAGAGTAACAAAGAATGTAGAATCAATGTTTTCCTGATCTCTGTCTTAATCATCATTTCAAATTCAGTAAATTCAAAGCCATTCTTCTTGCTCCATAACAGTCTTTGATAAATCCTTCTTATTAGCACTCAGCATTATTTTTTTATTCCAGATATGAGTAATCCTTGAATAAAATCCCACAAAATTTGGATATAATTTTTGTATATAAAAACAACTCCTATAAAAAATTTACACGGGCAATGGGATAATCAGATTCTTATATTTTTAATGAAGCAAGGAAATTAAGTTTGTTGAACAAATTATAATGCTCTGGTTTGGATAGTTTTTCAAGCTAAAAACAGACTAAGTATATTCTATCATTATGTGTTTATTCACAATTAGATTCTCTCCATTTATTCATGCTCAGATATAGTATATTTTATCAATATTTATCTATCATTACTTATGGCCATGACTTGGATAAGAGGCAGAATAACTGGATATCTTATTTCTACTTCAAAGTCCTATTCCAGGCCAAGCAATACATTGAACTTTCCAAGTAATTAATACTAGGTTTTAGAAAATGTATTATTTCATTGTGTTTCTTCTCAATCAGTTTAAGGAAAGGATAGTGGTCTTATTTTCCCTAGTTCTGAATTCTGAGAAAAGAGATCTGATATATAGGTTTAAGACTCATGGATAGAAAGTGACATACCATCATTTGCTATTGGAAAATCTGTAGAAATGCTTCTTTAGTGATATTCAGTAATATATCTCTTCAAAGTAGGAGTGTAGGCTAGAACACCTGATTCTGTTTCATGGACATACCATTCTGAGTTATGAGACTTCTGGTAGACCTGTATACTGAAGTCAATCTGATGTAGTTTAAGTCTGACCTTTCTATTCCCTACTATTCTTAATAAATTAAGGGAAACAAATATGGCTATGGTTCCATTTGTTAGAATTATACTTAATTGTACTTAAGCTGAAAGTGCATTAGTAGTTTACATTAGTAATGACCATATACTGTAAACTAAGTGATCACCAGCGGTGGTATTCAGCCAGTTCTTACAGGTTCGGGAGAACCGGCAGCGATAATTTTGATTGGTTCAGAAACCAGCAAATAACTTTGATTGGCCCCTTCTCTCCCTACTTTCCCCTTTCCAGAAGTCTCCATGTGCCCCTATTTGGCTGCCAGGACACTTCAGGAAGGTTATCTAGGCCAAAAATGGGGCACAGGGGGGGATGAATTTGAATTCCACCTCTGATGATCACCAACACTAAAAAAGAGATCATTTATTTGTTTATTTATTTTGTTTGCTTCAATTTATACCCCGCCTCATTTCCCCGATCAGGCAAACTCGATGCAGATAAAATTTAAAATGGGATTGTCATTTAAAAAAAAAAAACCTCTATTCTTTG
>JANHGC010005605.1:96315-109488 GCA_027560395.1 Boaedon fuliginosus | reverse complement strand
AGAGAGAGAGAGAGAGAAAGAAAGAAAGAAAGAAAGAAAGAAAGAAAGAAAGAAAGAAAGAAAGAAAGAAAGAAAATGTGTAATATTGATATCTGTTGGATACTAATATTGATAGCCAGTCAAGAGCTTATGCAGCAGATATCTGGAACAGCATTCCTTCAGAAACTAGTTGTCTTCAGCTGTTGAGTTTTCATAAGGCAATTAAGACCTGGCCTTTTCAATGTGATCAATTTAACTGTCCTTGCTGCAGGAAAAAGGTTTGATACTGCAGATACTGTTGTATGTAAACTAACTATTCTTTGGTTATTGTGCATATGTTATGCTATTTCATTACTGTCTGATTTAATAAGATTATATTTGTGTCTGAAAGCTGTTAATAGTTTGTTTGCCAAGTAGAACAATATATAAACAAACCTAAGTCAGTCATTCAATAAATCGGTAAATTTTGTTTCTACAGACAGCTATGTACCAGGGGTGTCAAACCCAAGGCCCACGGGGCTGCCCTGGAAATAGCAAAGACCAGCCCACAGTGCCTCTGCCAGTGAAAATAGAGCTCAGGATGGCCACGTGGACCTCCTGGGCTCTGTTTTCACTGGCAGAGGGTTGCAGGACGATCCCCCAACCCCACCTGGGCCACCACAGGTGCCCTCTGACAGGAGTGATATCAAGCTGGCCATGCCCACTCTGGGCACTCCCACCCCAGGCATGCCCATCTGCCCCCCCAAGGTCAAACACAACTCTGATGCAGCCCTTAATGAAATGTAGTTTGACAGCCCTGCTATATACAATGATAAAAAGTGCCCTGTTAGGCAGCCTGCACATGACAATCAAGAAAGTATTATTAAAACTACATTTTGAACAACATGCTTTGCTCTTGACTTATTTTAATATATAACTTAAATCACAAACCTATCTTTTTATCTTTATACCTACATATAAAGTATATATATTGCTAATCTGATTAATAATATGATTAGTCATGTATGACTTTCTTCTTTTTCATTCAATCATAAAGAGATTTGAGCATCAGGATATAAACTTCAGTGTTAAAAAAATAATAGTTTGGTCTCATTTCACTGTTACACTTACTTCATTCATCAGAACACAATCCATCACTTGTTGAATAAGCCAGGTGGCTAAGCCATAAATTTTTGGAGGTTTACAAGCCAAAATTGTCAATTAACATATTCCATTAAAGTGAAAGGAATGAAACTACACATTGATAAAATGTAACATGTCAAACCAGTTATTAATATATAAATACTTCAGCTGTCCATTCTTGTACCGCTTCTTAAAAAAGCAGGGTTTGGTGAATCTAGCCACATATATATTCTATGAATTCTGAAATCTATTAAGCAATCTATGAACTCTAAGAAAGACCTTTATTTGTTAGAATGGAAGCACTAACTGAATCTATATACATGTATACAGAGTATATCAAAAAGAATTCTATGACCACATATCCTGGTTTAGGTATGCTCAAATTATTATGAATAATAATAGTGTTAATTCAGGATATAATCTGTGATAGAAATTTCATTGATATATTTTTCTTTGTTGAGAGCCTGTATGATCTCTTGGTTAAGGCACCAGGCTAGTAATCAGGAGATGGTATGTTCTACTTCTTCCTTAAGCATGAAAGCCAGCTGGGTAACTTTGGGTCAATCACATTCTCTAAGCCTGTGATGTCAGGTTCGGGCAACAATCTGGTCAGTCAATACTTGGTTGCAACCAATTGACCAACAGGAGGGGGAGAAGGAGAAGGAGAAGTTTTTTCTCTTTCCAAATTGAAGTTGTAAGAGTCTGTTAAAAGCAGGTGCTTAGCAACTTGATTAAGAAATTTTTTGTTCGTGCACTTCAGGGAAATGAATGGAAAATGTACAGTTAATATTTCAGATGTTAGGTCCCAGGCAATTTAGAAAGTTAACAGGGTGGGAAGTGAGTCATTTTGCCTATGTGTAAGTAATTCTATAGACAAGAAATGAAAATCATTACTAATATGAATTACAGACTCACATAGCAGTCTCAAAAGTCCAAGGGGACTATTTAAGGAAAATGCAACCAGGATTAGTCAGCATTTAAGGTAGGCTGCATAGTTTGGTAGATTATTATGGAATTTGATGTAATACAATAATCATGTTTGAACAATTTCTCCTAAAGGACAACTACATCAACTTGTTCTTATGAAATATTTTGGAACAACAATGAAAAAGAAATATCCATGTAGTGGGTCAAGAAACAATTCAAAATAAATTGCTATGCCATCATTCAAATGATACCTCTTTTGCATAATGGGTTGTAGCTTTGCCACTAGAGTCATATTGAAAATGCTTCTGTCCTGGTTTCTCCTGGTACAACTTATATATATGAATTTATATGTATATATTTATGAATATAATGACATTTATATTCTGAAAAATGTGAACAGCCACAATGCATTATAACAATACATGAAAAGGTCATTGCAAGAAGCTCATCTTTACTGCAACAGTTTCAGTAAGAAATAACTATTATTTTGCAAAAGAAGAATAGTTTATTTTCTTTGTATGGGTGTTTACTTTCAGATACGATGGCAAAAAAATTCACAGAGGCATGTATGCACTTGGTTCTGTGGTAAGTAGCCTGCATTTCATTATGGAGTTATTTCTCTAAGGGCTAATCTGCACTGCCTAGCTGCCTTGTTCTCATCACTTGTTACACACTACACAAAGCTCTTAGCCACTGTCCCTTCCTGGCACTAGTGATAAAAGGTATTGGAGTACAAAAGGGCTGACAACATAGGGATAAGCATTTTGATACTTTGCATATATAAATATGTGACATACTGTATATCAGTACAGATTTTTGTGTGTGTAGATGTATACATATACATAGATACATATGTATATATACAAGTATTTATGACCAGGAATTATGTTTTGCATAACATGCCTTCATAACATATGAAGACCTGTTGCAGGATTTGGGTTTGGCTAGTCTAGATTAAAAAAGGCCTAAGGGAGACATGATAACAATATTTGAGAGGCTGCCACAAAGCAAAGGGAGTCAATTTATTTTCCAAAGCAACAGAGGACAGGATAAGAAACAATAGATGGAAACTAATCATGGAGAGAAGCACCTGGAATTAAGGAGAAACTTCCTAACAGTAAGGACAATTAACTAGTGGAACATCTTGCCTTCAAAAATTGTGGGTGCTTCAAGGGGGGTGGGGTTGGGACCTCAATGAGACTGGATGCGGGTCTTGCAGACTCTGTGGCCCTGATCCAGGCTTTCCCTATGGTGGGCTCTTAGAGGAGCCTAAGTTTCCCTGCAGCGGTGGGCTAAGTGAGGGGAAGGTGTCTAGGTGGGTATAGGGGATTTCCGCATTTCCTCTGCCTGCCCTTCAACTGATTCCTGTAGCCACTGTGGGATGAAGCGACGACAGCACACTGCCATTAGCCAAGACCAGCCCGGATAAAGACAGCGCTGGAGAAGAGTGAAAAGATCTGAGCAGAGCTCTGTAATTGAGTGAGATAATACCATGAACTGAGTTTGAACCCCCAGAATTATACACAAAAGAAATCTTGCAAGAGTGGACTAGCGGTGGCAAAAGGTTTTTGCAAGTCAAAAGGAGCTTGTGAAAGCACTCTGTGATTTAAATTGATGCTGGTGGAGGTGAAAAGATAGCTGAACTGGAAGGAACCCATGAGTGAGCAATTTATTATTGATGACTTGACAATTGTGCAGAACTTCTTACTTTTTTAAACTACATTTTGAAGATATAAAGTAAAAAAGGGGGGAAATGGAGCCCACAGAACCTGGAGCTCGGGAGATTTGTGTTTTGATGTTAACATCGTTAGATTCCATGTGTGATTTAGGATGGGAGATAATGGCTTTAATGAAGAAGATTTTGGAGAGGAAAGAGGAGGAAAATGTGGTATTGGAGGTTCCAGAGAAGCAGTTGGATTGGCAGAGTTTGGAGAGATCGGAGGAGAAGGAGGGGGAAAAGGAGCTGCTGCTGAGAGGAGGAAGGGCAGAGGAGAAAATGGCGATGGAACGCCCGAGAAGATGGAGACGGCTGGATACCATGAGACAGATGAAAAGGCAAAGCAGCTGGAAGAAATGGTTTTCACAAGGAGGCATTCAAGGGATGAAGGGTAGTATTATATATATTTCAGAACTAGCCTGATACTTTAATTTGGTAGACAATGCAATAGATAGGAGGGCTTTTTCTGGTATATTAATTCTATTAAGGGGATTGAAGAAAATTTAAATGTACTGGTTAGACAGGCTTGTTCTAAAATAATATTTTTTAAACTATGTATGAAATATATGGGCTTCCTCTTTACTTCTTTTTTTAAAAAATGTTTGAAATGATGGAATGGAGAAAAATGTATACGTAATGAATTTATGAATATAATTTTTATTAAAAAGATAAAGAATGATTTATTGAATATGAATTGAAAAGGAATTGAATATTTGCACGGAGGAATATAATTTTTACTATTTAACTTTTGATTAACAGGCTAAGAATTAAAAAGATAAAGAATGTTTTACTGAATATAAAATGAATATTTACATAGAGGAATGCTAAAATGGAAAATATGTGATAAAAATAATTGGTGATTTTATGTAAAATAATTGATTAATGCATATAAACAATTTTTATTATAATGAATATAACATGAATATAAAGAGAGAGACATGTAAGAAATTTAAGATTTGAAAATATACATGTAAAAGAGAACGAATTAACATGTTTGTAAGCTCAAACAACTCTGTTCAGACAAAAAAGATGTCTTATTTTTGCAACTTTGAAAACAATAAAAATTTTACTGAAAAAAATAAATTTCAGTGGAAGAAGAAAATTGGAAGGAAATTTGTTCTTTAGTTCTAAAAAGGCCAATTTGGGGTGATGTCATAAAGGTTTGTTTATGGAGTATGACTGATCTCTACATCAAAGTGTTCTCACATACATAAAATAGCTATGTTCATTGTTCTTTACCTTATGTACTTGTTCTTATCATTCCTTCAGGGACACCTACATGTAAATGAATGAAAAAGTTATTTGTGATTTATAAAAATGAATTAAAAATGAATCTAGATATCCATTTCCTAGACACCTTGATTATTTCCAGATGTTAAAATCTGGAGGAGGATTTGGGATCTATCTAAGAATATGAACAAAAGCTTAACAATAGCTTAACTAAACAGAGTATACATTCCATTCCATTATTGCCTCAGAAAACAGAGAAATCCGAATCTTACAATTTTCTTCTGAAATGTTGCTTTTCAACCTCTTGATTGAACCAGTTAACATTAAAGCTTGATTTTTATTCTGAAAAAAATACTGTCAATCCTGATTATACATGCTAGTTTATATGCCCATCAGTAGCAAAAAATGACAGCCCCATCTGAAGAAGCAATAAGAAATCCTTGGAGAATTAAGACTAATTAGAGAATTAGCTAAACTATCTCTCCAACCATAAGATTCATGCTGATGCTCATTTATGTGTGCACGTCCATACACATGTGTTCATGCATGTGAATGTCTGGATAGATAATTTTATGTCCAATAATATGTATAGTTTGTTTCCCAACCATATTTATTGGTTATTTATAGCCATAACCTCTTTGACTGCTTTTATTTGTAAGAAATAAAAATTGGTATATTCTAGCTCTCTCTCAGAGGAACTTGTTGAAGATATCAGTCTATCCACCTCATGGGATTTCCTTGTAATTCACAACACCTTTACGACAACTTTACACACAACATTTTAATAACTTGCCTCCCAACACACATATATTAGCCAAAAGTTTAAAAAATGGGCATGCCATGTATCCAGTGGTGGGATTCAAAAATTTCCACTACTGGTTATTGGGCATGGCTTAGTGGGTGTGGCCTGGTGGTCATCTGATTGGGTGGGCATGGCCACAGCACTTCACTTCTTTGACCTAATGACTTCCCACTTCCAAGAGTCTGTCCAAAATTAGAGCAGCCAAAGGTCCAACTAACCACTTGTGGGCTTTTGCATGGTTTCTCCCTGATGACAGTGAAGTACACCTCTCCCCCTCACCCCAACGAGCTGCCCTAGGCTCCTGAGGTCATTAAGGGCTGCCCAGCACCACCTTCACCTTTGGTGGGAGGGCAACCTGGCCAGGTGCTTTCAAGTGCCCCCTTGGGCTCCCCTGGTAGCAGCTGCCGCTTCATTGCCACTTTTGAGAGGCACCAGCTATGTTGGCACCACCAACATGCTCTATGAGCAAAGCAGCTGTTGCCTCCTGATCCCAGAACTGGGGAAGAGGAACAGCAGGCAGCCCAGCCCCTCTCGGAGCCCCAGCAGTGCACATGGCTAATTTGGATGCTGCTACTTAAATTGCAGGCTGGCTGAAGTGAGATGGGAGGAATCTCCCCGGCCTGCTAAATGCTGCTAAGGCGGTTGGGGAACAGGGAGCAGACTTGCAGTCAGTTAGAGCAGCCCCCTCCCTGTGCTTTTCCAGACTCACTAGATCACCCACCCACTTACAAGAGAGAAGGGATCAGCAGCTCCAGCTGCTCTTTCACCAAGAAAACTCCACTGGGCCAGGCCTGGGAGAGCTTCGTTGCTTATTGCCAGCGCTGCCCGTGGATATTACGGAGTGGAAAGGCTCAGAGCTGAGCCCTTCTCTTGCTCCAATCTTTTCCACTCTATGAGATCCACAGCCAGCACAGAGAAGTGAAGCAGTGGGCAGGGCCAGGCCAGGGGAGCTTTCTCATCACAGTTGGAGCTACTGAGTGAGCCCAACTCCATCTGCTCTTTCATGGACAAAGCCAGGCCGGGGCAAGCATCGCTAGGCAGAGATGATATTCTCTTCTCACAGTCACTCATGCTCTTATCACTTCCAGGTTAGACTATTGCAATGTGCTCTACATGGGACTTTCCTTGAAAAGCATCTGGAAGCTCCAATTGGTCCAGAATGCAGCCATGCAAGTGATCAAGGGTGTGCCTTGGTATAACCACATAACACCACTCTTCCACAAGCTGCACTGGCTCCCAATAGTCCTCCAGGTGCAGTTCAAGATGGTAGTGATGACCTTTAAATCTCTCCATGGATTAGGACCAGGCTACCTTCAAGACCCTCTTCTCTTACCTTATGCCTTCCAGCACCCCATGATATTACACAGGGTTTGCTTCCTCTGGGTCCTGTCAACTAAGCAGTGCTGGCTGGCAGGTCCATGAGGAAAGGCCTTCTCTGTGGCTGCACTGGCCCTCTGGAACCAGCTCCCCACGGAGATCCGGACCATCCCTAGCCTGTTAGCTTTCTGCCAGGTTGTTAAGACCTGGCTCTGCATGTGCACATTTTCACCCAATGAGTAATATCATACATTGGAGAAAAATAGCAAGTTTTCAATACCTCTTCAACTGTGATCTAAAAACGGATAGTGAGGACATTTTCAGAGGATATTTAAGACATAAAGGTTCAAGGTGAAGCCTTAAAAGTACTGAACAGTGTGTCTGAACAGGCTAATTTGTATTTCTACTCCAATGCTAGGATGATTTTTGTTTTCAAATCCTGGCTTTGCAATCTTGCAAATTAGAGTATTGTGAGAGATTAACTGCTTTAAGATCAACCAATGGATTTCCTGACGTATACTTTATCTAAAAAAGGTGTTCCTCAACTTACAACAATGCCTGGGGCCAGATTTCCATTGCTAAGCAAGTCAGTCAAGTGAATCATACCTGATTTTATGATCTATTTTGCAGAATGCTTAAGCAAATCCCTGCTCACGTGGTTGCTAAGTGAATCAATTTCCTCCACTGACTTTGCTTGCCGGAAGCCAGCTCAGAGTTCCCAATGCAAATGGAAGCCTGGCACTGGGAGGCTGCAACGGCTGTAAAATAAATGCCAATTACCACATGCCTGAATATTTATTATGTGACCATGGGGATGATTCAGTGGTCTCAAGTGTAAGGGGTAGGTCACTTTTTCAGTGCTGTTGTAAGTTCATATGGTCAATAAACATACGATTGTCTATCAAGGACAGCGTCCTGTATAGCAGAAATTACTGCCGGAGCACAGAGCTATATAATTTAAATATTAAGTTACTCAGTCTCCATTTGTAGAAGAGAGAAGCATTCAGGGGAAGGTTTGTTTGTTTAAATCCTTTCTTCCATAGGTACATCCCTGAAGTTGCTTCTTGCCATAAGAAAGCTTCCATTGTGATCTATGAAAATTCTAATTCTGGAAGATAAATAGTTAGATTTCACTGTTGAGCAATAAATATTTTTTTTTTAAAAAAAATCTTCTCTTTCAGACCAGTTTCTACCAAGATCAAATTATGACTTACAGTAATGGCCTACATTACTGAATTTAACTTTTTAACAAATGCTTGTTTAGTAGGTTAATATTTTGAACCACTCAAAAACAGATCATCAATTCTGCACACATGTTTAAGTGACATATTGTTATCTAATATTCCATTTAAGGAGGTTGGCACTTTCCTCCCTAGGATTCTTTAAAATAACAGAGAAGGTAGTTTTCCTGGTAAATAAGGTGGCTTTCCTAGACCACGATATCTATTTGCATGAGAATTATGCTTCTCTTTGGCAGACTTGCTAAATATTACAGCTTAAATCTATTACTAGGAAACACAATTTTCTGTAATTTAATTTCCCAAGCTTAATGAACCTAGTAAATTTGTTCTCATGTCTTCCCAAGTTAATATGTTTAATCCAATTTATATTGCAAAAAGGGACAAATTTACTCTTAATTGAATTAATCTAGAAATGAAAATATATGTATTGTCATAGAAATCTCTGATTTATATTTCACAGATGTGATAGTCCTTCATTACTGGTATAACTTCAAACTTCTGTAGTACTTAGCTAAAAAAATAAGACCAGAAGCTTTTTAAGTTTGTTTCCTACTAGTTAGATTTTTTAAAAAGTTTATAAAAATGTGCTTCATCACAGTTCAGTGTTTGATGAGTTCTGCAATCTGTTAGCCTACATGAAGAATGATACCTTTCCCTTTGATAATGGCATATCACATTCTTTTTCATGATAGTAATTTAATATACAAGTCTACAACATAGATATTGTAGAAGTTTTTTATAGTAATTTTATTGAAAGTTATGCTGAAACAAACAAAAACTAATACAGTACAAACTAAAAAATAGAAATAGAAAAATAGAAAAGAAGAAGTTATAGTAAATAAAGATATCTGTAAAGAAATGACTTACCCCTTCAGCACAAGTATAAATAATTTTAGAAACTGATCATCTTTTCTTAAAACAAAACAAATTCTGTCTTCTTCCCATTTCCTGTCTCTTTTTTACAAACAAATCCTTAAAGCTTTGTTATCCAGTCCGGATCAGTAAAAGTTTACTAAGCATTACCAGAGATAACAACGTATCTATTTTAACTTTGATCAAATAAATCAACATTGTCCCTTCAAATAATGTCTTATCACTTGATTTCTTCTCCTTCTTTCTTTATCTCTTCTCATAAAATTCTTCAAAGCTTTAACAAGTCTCTTTTATAAATCCAGTATGAGAAAATTATCCAGATCAATCTCTTAGTTTTTAATTTGCATATCCCTTTCAATTACTAAGACCTCAGCCGATTTCTTTTGTACTTCCAGTGTAGCATCTTTTTCCATAGCATTCTTATAGTCTGTCATTTTAAAATCCATTTTCAGATGAATTTCATATTTGCTGAAAACCTTATCCTTCCACCAAAACATCTTTTAAGTACTGTCTATAAGCTCAGACACTCTTAAATGTAATTTCTCGGTCCATTGTTCACAAATATTCTTCAATATGTCCAATATTATCATATTTCGCTCCATTCTTTATTAGTAAGTCAAATTTAAATACCTACTTCATTTAGCTGTAATCCTTAGTTTTTTCTGGATCTTCCCAATGTCCAACCTTCAAAGTCCCATCCTATCTTTTTTTTTTTTTTAAGAATTCAAAACAAAAGTATTTTTCCATGGGGAGCATTCTTATAATTAATTCCAAAATCTTATTTCAAATACATCTGAATCCTTAGTTCATTTGCATCTGCTTCTAATTACCTTTTGTTGTTGATTGAAAAATAAAAAAGTAATTGCATTTAAAAGTTCTTTTGCTGAAAATCGAAGGGAACTCACCTGGTGTTGTAAAAGCAGAGGTTCCTAATAACCAAAAAGCAGTTTTCAAGCAATATTCAAAAGTGATTAGAAAAAGAGGTATGGGAACCCAGGGCTCATAAAGATATTGACCATGATATGAGTGACTGTGTTTATTCCCTCATCTCCTAGAGCTCTAAGACCACTGGAGACCTCTGTCTTAGTTATTTGTCCAATTTATATAGCTGCCCATCTCACCAAATATTCTGTACTTTCTTGTACTGGTGTTAAAACATTAGAACAATTAATAAATAGCAAAAAAACCACAGTTACCATTATTAAATATAAAAAGCATTACAACAATACAAACAGAACTATAAACATATCGAAAAGTAAGGAACATTCTGGTGTGTGTTGTTTGGGAACCTTACTGAGAAGGAATTTGAAAATGCTTTGAATAAGTATTTTTTATTTCAAACAAAAAAATTCCAATAAGACTCAATCTTTAAACTTTAACTGTTTCATTTTAAAATTTAGTAGGCCTTCAAAAATATTCCTTTCATAGAGTGAATTATCAACAATTAATTATTATTAATTAATATAAAATGTCATAGGCATAGCAGATTCACAAACAATTCTAGAAATTCATTTTTAAACTATTTCATGACTCGCCACATTTTTCTATATAAATTCATAAAACATCCAAAAAGTACCTGAAATAAAATAATTTGACTTAGAATGCATAAATGAATATTTCTGTTTACAATGGGTAGGATTTTAGAATTGGCCTTTCTTATAAGAGAAATGGTAGCTGCCTTATGCCTTGTCAAAATATCAACTAATTTAACTCAATGTTCATACACAGTAATGTTTAATGGCCCTAAAGATATCACAGACCTCTTGTGTTCTCTCCCCCTGAACTATAGTGTCCGTCCTATTTATGTTTTAGGTTTTCATCCTTCCATTCTTGTTATTTACTTAACAAATCTACTTTGAAAATTGTAATTGAAAAACAAATTATTTTAAGAAATAATTGACTATGAGTAAAACCAGAGGCCAAATTCAGTTTATTGTGAACTACAGCTTTGATCTATAATTTGGAACCAGACTTTGGACTATACAAATTGCATGTTAATGTAGAATTCAGAGCTGACTATTTAGAGGAGAAATATTTCTGGAAATGGTGTGTTTCAAAAGCTATTAGCTGCAATTCTTAAGATCATTTATGAACACCCCAGGAGTTTGCCAGTTGCAAAAGCACACCTAGACTGTACATATTTTCCAGGTTTACAACAATAAGAAGGAAAATAATCACTAAACTGCCATATCAAGGTTAACAGTTTTCATATTAAAATCAATTTACAGTATGTTTGCTTGATATGTACATAAATTCAAAGGGTGTGTATAAATGTGAGTGACTATGTGAAGTAGTTCAAAACTATTTACATGCCTGGAGGTACAATAGCTGTATCTGTACTGTTTGCAGCTCATTGTATTGAAAACCTGGGCAAATCTGTATTGCTAAAACTTTAAAAATTGCATGAGTAAAATCAAATGGTCCATAGGAGAAATGTTTCTTAAACAAAAAAACTACCCATCTCACAATACTGAAATGGTATTTATTTCTATGAGAGTCAAAATAAATATTTCTACTATGATTTTATCTCAAAATAATACATTCCTAATTTGCAATGTTATAAGCAACCATTCATCATATTAACTGCAAGCATATAAGACAGTAAGATGACAGTGGAATAGTTCTTGTCATGTGTCTGTGTCTGTGGGTTTCTATGTCTTTGGTTCTTGCAGACAATCCTGGAGACTTTACTTCAAAATGAAGAGAGAGGCTACAAACTACAGGTCAAACTACAAGGCTTTGTGGTAGATATGACAATTGCACCCTTTCTCCACTCTATATTCTAAAGTTGACATAAGAAAGTTAGAGAAGTTGAGTAATTGCCTAACTCCATCCCAGCATCTGGATACATACATTCACATGTTGTTGATTTAAAACCTAAGCCTCTTTCTCATATCTTTCAAGTCAGTGAGCATATAGTTGCTTATTTCCTACTCTTGAGGGTTCAACAGTTTGTGTCTTGTTTGCTTCTCTATTCATTTTCTCATACAGTATACTCTGCCTTCACCATTTTAAACACCTTAAATAGTAAGAGAGAGGTCTCTTCGGTGTGACATCTCTACAAGGAACTATGTACACCACTCATTTCAATATCTTTTCAAAGGCTGTTAAAACATTCCTCTTCCTATGGACATCCTATACATGTGTGCTATAGGTTTTTTTTCCCTTCAGTATGTAATAGCATATATTTGTCTCTGCTGAAGGACATCTTATTTCTCCCAGCCCATTCATCCAACTGGTCCAGTTTAGATTGCAATTTTATTCTGGTATGTTGGCCAAATTTTTCATTTTTACATCATCTACAGATTGACAAGCACCTCCATTATATGGTTTTTCAGGTCATTAATAAAAAATGTAGAATGATACTTTGTCTAAGACATATTCTTATGATTCCTTCCTTCTGCCCCCTCCCCTTGTTATTTCTATTCAACTCAACCCTGTCTAACTCAATAACAGCCACTAATGCTAATTTCTAGTGTGTGTTTAACTAATCAGTTGTGAACTTACTTTATTGCAGTGGTAGCTGCCCACCCTTTAACTATTACCTTTGCAAAGAAGAAAATATTTGTTTCACATGACTTATTTTTGATAGCCATGCTACAAAATAGAATGTATTTTATGCTGGTCATAGATTACACAGCCATGCTGATTGTTAGCCATCACAGCCTTGTTTTAAATATGCTTACAATTGCCTTGATTAATTGATTTGATTTGATTTGATTTGATTTATACCCCACCTCATATCCCTGGTCAAAAGGAACTCAAGGCAGCTGACAAGAAGTTAAAAATAAAAAAAAATGAATACAGTTTAAAATATTAATACAGGCAGTCAACAACACTCAAGAGGGAGAGGTAATCAATTCCAGGCCCACCAACAAAGCCAGGTCTTTGTGGCTTTTTGGAAAGCCAACAAGGTGAGGATGGTCCTAATCACAAGGAGGATCTGATTCCAAAGGACCAGCGCT